>WWET01003031.1:11678-28697 GCA_011038615.1 Limnodynastes dumerilii
TTCGTGCAGGAACGTGGCAGAATGAGGATACAGAGATGGACAGATAGTGCAATATCGTTTTTAATAGAAAAAGGTTTAAAACAATAATATTGTACTCACAAATAATGCGGGCATATCTCAATGCCCTAATAGAGCTTTTATGTAATTAAATCTGTAATGGACCTTACATAAAAGCGCTATTAGGGCATTGAGATATGCCCGCATTATTTGTGAGTACAATATCATTGTTTTAAACCTTTTTCTATTAAAAACGATATTGCACTATCTGTCCATCTCTGTATCCTCATTCTGCCACGTTCCTGCACGAATGCTACCTTATATCGGGAGAGACAAGAAGCCAGGTGATTGGACGCGGCCACAGGAGAACAGAAGGAGGCGGTGAGTGTAGCTGGCGTTGCCCAGCAATACAACGCATGCTGAAGCCGGGAGAATCGACTGCTTGGCAACACGTGCAGCCACCAGCGTTCCCGCACAGAACATCCAGACGGAGCGAACTACAAACCGTGAGCCTTATCGTTTCTTCTACCACACTATCTAAACTGCCATTGAACTGTGACTGGATTCAGGCACGTAAGAAGATCCATTATCTGGTACGGAGCTCCCTGTATGATAAGATCGGGAGGTATATCGATACAGACACTATGTATGCATAATACAAGGACTACCCCAACAGACTGAGAAACAACCCCGGAGGGGGAAGAACATTCAATACTATTATTTCTACTCCTTATCCATTTTATTTACTTATGTTCATGTGTATGTGGATGTATGTTATGCAACCATCTCTATACAACATTTAAGTACACCTATAGAATTAAATCTTGATAGGGAATTTAGCAGTGAGCGCTGAGACCTAAACCAATTCCTATAGGAATTGTATATCTATTTACGGAGCAGGGTTAGGTTGTTCCCCCACGCTGCACAACCAGGGAGTTTAACCTCCCTCAAGCTTATTGGCTTTCACTCCTACTTTTATCACCTAGAAGATTACATTTTCTTGTAAGATTAAAGCGCTCCTCATTTGTATATTTCTGTATTTATTTTGTATTATTTGTGGGGAACACTTATAATCCTATTTTATAGCTTACAGGGATTTTAAGTATCTTTATCTATGTGGTGTATCTTTGGTATTTAACAGTATAGGCACTTATATATACCCTTAAGTTAAAGGGCAGGAATAACCGGGTCCATCGCCAGAAATGATGAGGCCCAAGCGCTCTGCCCCTTTGTGACGTCACCCGAGATGACACATAGGGGGTGGAGCTGTATTAACAGCTGACCAATGCACAGGAAAATCCTTCCATGCACATTGGCTCACTAATGTACAGCTCTAATCAACAAGTATATATCTCTGGGCCAAGGGAAATAGTTCCATCTGTCTGCCCCTGAAGGTGGCCCTGGGATCAACCATTGCCCATTCTAATAGTATATCACTGTAGGCATCCTGTTTGCCCTGATAAAAATATTATGACATAAAACCCGTCTGATGAACTGAAGTGGAAATGAAAAACTAGAGTTCTATTACATAAGATTTCTTTTATTTCTGAAGCATGGTTGCTATGTAAGTTACCATGAAATTTCAATGACTCCCTGGATTGGCAAAGGTTAAACAAGATAAAGAATGTATATTCTAGTAGCTATTATGATAAGTTTACTGCAGCGTAGCAGGAATATGCAGCCACTAGAAATCCCTATGGGAGAAGAGATTAAGAGATACTGGAATAACGACACAACAAGAGCATAACAGAAGGAGGTAGAGGGAATTCAGGATGGGTTTGATTATTGGAATAAGATTCAAACCTGATTTATAAACATTGAAATGTGTACATATATTTTACATCAGCAAACCATATTTGCAGGAACGCTTTATATTCTAGCAAGTCATAAATATATTACATATATACTGATTTTCTTCCATGATGGTGCCAACCGGCCAGAAAGATATGAAAATATGAGAGTTATTTTTAAAAGGAAATACTCAAGGCTTTACAAAGTCTTTTATTGTTGCAATGTATTGTTTAGAGTACAATGCTGTAACTAAAACTTGTGTCTTAAGTCTTGATCTGAGCAGTGGCATTAACAACAGTTATAATGAGGTTGTTTGTTGTCCATACAGAACATAAGACTTTCCAATTCTGTTTTTTGGAGCTAGACCAACTAAAATTGGCAAAGGACTTCACTGTTGGCACTTTAAAAAATTACATTTCAAGTTGGTTTTCTTACCAAGGTGCTAGTGGAATAATTGCTTTTATTGACTCTTTCCATACAGGCCTATTTGCTTTGTTAATGTATATAGAAAGCAATAAATATAAATAGTGTGTGCGTGTGTGCGTGTGTATATAGGCATAATAGTGCCAGAGGCTAAAAGAGTAAGTAGGGTACTTTCTCAGACATTTAACTTTATTTTACTCATCAAAGCAGGTATTATGCTTTATTTAGCCTTGGTGGCAGTATACATTGGTAAAAATCTCCTAGAACAGCTTATTGTCTATATTTAAAACATCTGACACAATTGTAGATCTATGTTGCAAGGTGAGGTGGAAGTGGTTTTAAGTTGTGCAAACAAAATTAGAGTTGAGAAGTTACTCAACTCTAATTTATAGATTAAACATAAGCTAAGTTCTATGTGCAAAAGCAAGGTTTCTTTTCCCTGCATACCAAAACTATGAATTAATTTGCACCCCTCACATTTCACCATGGTTTTGCTGATGTGTTCACTTGCACCTGACAAAAAACTTGACATAAAATCGACCAAAATGTTGCCTCCTCTAAATCGCCATTTCAACAATCGCCATGGTGATTTAGAAAAGGAAAAACATACTGTATTTACTATACAGCGATTTGTAAAATCTCTGCAAAGTCGCAGAAAACTCAGGTGACTAAACAGAGGTGGGTGTGTGCTGATTTTATGCAAAAAAAAATGTAGAAATCCATTATAAAATGAAAAAAAAGTTAAATAATACAGTTTCAAACAAAACTACATAGTGTGGCATGCTATTAACCCTTAGCAAGATGATGCATATAGTACTATAAGACACAGCATGCCCATGTATTGCTGTGCCTTTTGGTACCATAAGCGGCAGCATGCCAAGTGTTAATGGCATGCCGCCACATACATGCCCTGTCCCTTTCCTAAATCACATAGTGCCCTACATCCCTCATCTTTTTTGCTCCTATGGAACACCCTCTCGAATGCAAGCGGTCACAACGAGTTGCATTTGGATCTGGCTCGCCATAGTTAAAAGTGCACTTTTGTTTGGGGAAGGAATACAGAGATATGATAAACCATTGGACTTACATTCAAGTCTGGGGCAACAAATGGTAGCTTTGAAATGGATCCAGATATCCACAAAAAACGCTTGCATCTTTTCTGAGTACTACAGTCGGATCCGAGTGCTGTGATCATTTTAAAATTCTGTCAGGTTCTAATTGTGGGGTAAATTGCAGTCACACATAGAAGGGGTTTAATATTTCAATGAACAGTAAGTTTATGGATTTGTCTGGCCTGGAGATCCTGGCTTCCCTTCAATCTCTCAGAATTCTGTGTAAGCGATGGATACAGAGCAATATGAATGTAGCACAAACAGATCTTGAGATCTGGTCATATGATACTTTCTTAGAATTATTTAATGCATAGAGAAATTATTTGATATGGAACTGTTAGCACCTATTGGATATAACTGTATAGATTCCATGTCACTTGCCTTAGGATGGAAATTTATACAGCAGGTGAAGGTTTCGTTATTTTAAAATAAATAGGTTTTTTAATTATCTGTCATCAGTACAGATTATGTTTTATAAATTATATATTTTTTAATTAATGTTATAGATCAAAAACACATTCAGAAAAAAGATGCCATTATGTTCACTCTATAAAATGGAAAATACATAAAGTGATCTATTGGTATTGTACTTTTACTGAATAGAAAAAAAAAGCAAGCAAGAACATAAACCATCATCAAATACAAATTACATTACGTTCTTTTAAATATATAAAAATTATACATTTTATATAACAGAAAAAGTAAACTCTCACTGTTAGTTACTATCAATAAAATGCTAATATTAGCCAGTATGTTAGAGATTATTTTAAGTTACATTTCATATTCAATATGTTTTCTGCAGCATTCACTATTTTAAAAGTAAACACATTTCTTGCTGATGGTACAAAGCTGGGATGATGACAGCTGAACTATCGTGGGCAGTGATGCAGTCTTTGGCACCCATCCTGATACCTTTGGCACTTTCAGAGTCATTCCCAGGGGACTTTGTGTCAAAAGGGAAATGGTTTGTGTTTCAAGAGAACAGTTCAGTGTAAGATCTGCCAACCATGTAATGATGTTATTTTTTTTTGACATAATGATGCCTAGCAATGATTAAAAAGATAGGCTTCTCCATACAGCCATTTCATTTAACCCTCATAGTATCTGACTTATTCTGAAGCTTCTTGTTTTTTAAGGACATATTTGTTTATCTTATTTATGGTCATTCTGAAATACGGCCAATTTTACCACTGGCTTTATACTTATGTTATTCATAACTCAGAAAGAATTTATTTGCATAAACTAAGTGTATGCACTCACAGATTCTTCTACAGTGGTCTTGTGCTTTAGATGACAGCCAGAGCACAACAAACAGACCACAGTATATTGATAAACTGATCGATATATGGACTTCAATGTATCAAAACCGAAGAGTTTATTTCTACGCAGTACAGTAACTGGTGACCTAATGATCTCAATTTCTATATAATTTGGTTCACACTACATTCTATTTATGGTTAAAGGACAGGGAAATATATTCAGCTGTATAAATAGCTATGTAACTATGACAATGAAAAGACATAAAAAAGACTTTATTAACTTTTATTTACACTTACAACATAAATATGATATTTGATGTCTGTAGAAGGTTATGGAAAGTTAGGGACAGGAGGCAATGGTTAGGACGAAGTGTATCCTTATTTCTGGTTTATACGGTAGTTTCAGTCTATGCAGTGTATTGTGACACAATTTTTGGCATAAAGTTTAAGTCTATTCAGAATACAGTGGTAAACAGTCTAGGCATTACACTTAAGGTAGCCAATCCAGAGTTAAGTATATACCAGCTTGGGGTGTGGGTCTCCACTTAGAACGGCCCTATTTTGATAGGGCTGTTTCCTCCCAGCCAGTTTTGAACTGGCTGGGATTTTGATTGCATATGCCTCGAGCTTTCGGTGCTCCGAAAAGTAAGTAAAAATAGTCCCCCACTCCTTTCCCTAATTCTAACCCTAATCCTCCCCTCTCACTACCCTAACCCTAACCTTAACCCTTAACAAACAATAGTTACACAGCAATAGGTCCGCCGTACAACTGCTGATCCACACAGAAGTCTATAGTGCAGCCCAGACTGTAAAATTTAAATGGTCCAAACCCCCATCACCCATCCACCTTGTGGTATTTAGGCGAGCAGAAGGGATGGCCTCTCTTGTCATTTGGATTTCCTTTGCATTTTGGACCAGTTCAATTTGGGGTAAATCTAATCCCCTTTGTTTATAGTTAAGCTGATGGTACGTACGTTCAGAGTTACGTGGCATAACATCTGCCATGCGCATGCACGGCAATTACTAATGGGAGATTTTACGTCAGCGGTTAGCGTAAAATCGCTAGTGTACGTAGCTCAGGATGTGGCCCTTTATCTTTAGCTTGTCTGTAACAAGCATTTCTGACCTTTGGCCCCTTATACCAGATACCATTATGTTTGCTGATTTCGGGCCAGATTCATAGATACGATTTTGCTTTTTTTTCCGTGCGTATTTTTAGGATCGGATTAACTGCGCATGCGTGGTAACTTTTTTAACGCAAGTTATGTAGGAGTTAGGCATGGAAGTCCCTTAGGCATGGATTTCTAAATTGTACTTAGTGACATACGTACGGAGGGACGTGGTTGTCTTCCGTACATGCAAAGTTACGTAAAAGTGGGTGGGGTGGGCATTTAAATGGTCTTTTGAGGGCACGGTTAGTAATGTACGCACGTATCTAAGCAACTTAGGCCCGTAAATACGCCCATAGAGTTAAAGGTGCCCTATGGAGGCGTAAGTGACCAAATATCTGTCCACCCTCACTATAAGTGGCGTCTGCTATTTCAAGTCTGGCCATCCAGTCAGTAAAATGTACTTCATGGACTGTTGCAAGATCTGATGTAGTCACTTATCTGTAACATTCAGATACTTTGCTTGGTTGATCTGTGCAAATTACTACTTTTCTAAACTGAACTGAAGCTTTTGAATTCATCTCTAAATTAAACTCCTGATACTTTATGATCAGGTGAGAAATGAATTGGGACCTGAAACAACATGGTCCCTTGCAGTGCTGGGCTGCACAAATTATTGTGTGCTGTACACTTTATGGCCACAGATGCATTTCAGTCTGTGACCTCAATATTTTTAGGCTTATCACAGATAATATTTTAACAGCACTTTTCTCAAGTGTTACGCGCCCCTAAAAGAGTGTCACATACATATATCTGCTTGTCCAGCCAGGAGTTACAGTGGCATGATCTTAAGATAGCTTTCTATAGGCTCACTGGACTACCTAACGTTTTGAGAGCTATACTGTAGATTGCACTCATATTGCTCTGAGACCACCTAAACACTGGGCAGAGGTTTTTATAAATCACCATCAGTACCATTACCTGAATGAGGAGATGGTCTGTGATGCAAATGTGGTACCTGCTATTATCGTACTACACAACAACCCCGCCCTCTTCTGTGTCCTACCTGTCTTGGCCTGCCGCTTTTCTACCCATGGAATGCCAGGAAGCTGTGGACTTGCAATTAAATCATAATTAGTGAAAGTAAACTGTAGCAGCTACTAGGGAAGTGTTCCAGCGCCTCCCTGGCTGGAGGGTTACTCGGGCCAGGGACGCGGGGCTGAGCGTTCCTGTCTTTACTGCTAGAGGGTCTAACTTACCCACCGGATTGGGGGCCAAACAACTGAGATACTTCAAATGACACTTACTATAAGCTTTATGTATTCCCCTCTTCCCTCCGTCCCATACCTGTAAAGGCAGCCTGGCATACAAACACAATCTTAACAGATCTAATGCCACTATCCTATGGGAAACTACCCCCACTTACTAACCTACAACCTTACCAACTTACTAACCTCTATCAACTATACTTAACGAGATTTATTAACAGAATGTGCCAGACCCTCCTGAAATATGCCTGACAGCAGGGATGTCAGGAAAGAGATGTACCCGTAGGATTTTACAGTACCTGGGCGTGTTCCACACCACAGGCAAAAAGGAGAGTATGAAATCCTCAGGGGAAGAAACAGGCTGCTGTGCCTGTTGCCAAGGGGGTGATATTCTTCAAGAGCACCCGAGATTACAGAGTAATCCTCCAGGGGCAAAGGCAGCTTATTGTTTGTTGCCTAGGGTGAAGATATACTCAGGGGCATAAGTGGAATGCACAAGAAGGGAGGAGCACAGGCAACTTGTGCTCATTGCCAAGACAAAGATATACCCAGGGGCACCAGGTGAAGGTCTCAGAGATGAGGGGCACAGGCAGGCCTTGTACTCATAGCCTAGGGGGTGGAAAACTCAGGGGCACCAAGGTGGAAACACTGACAGCCTCCAGAGAGGGGGGGGAAGGGACATAGGTGAACCTTGCTAGTTGCCCAGGGGTGTTAAGGGGAACTGCAGCACAGTGTGTGTGTCTTACCAGGGCCTGCTTGTTGCTCAGAGGTGTTGAGGGGGTCCTCCGCAGACTGGGGAGGCTTGCCAGGGCCTGCTCGTTGCCCAGGGGAGTTAAGGGGGTCTGCCGCACACTGGGGATGCTTGCCAGGGCCTGCTCATTGGCCAGGGGTGTTTATCCCCTGAACCACCAATCACCTGCAAGATCAGGGGAAAGCTCTTTTGCAGGCCCCTGGGTAGCAGGCCGATGCTGGACTGTCAGCTCTTCTGCCCGCAGGTCTTCTGCTCTCTGCTGCGGGGCTTCCGGTTCTTCTGCCTGCGGATCTTCTCCTAGCTGTCGCGGGGCTTCTCCTCTGGATGTCTTTTTACTTCTTTCTTCTTCTTCTCCCGGTCTTCTTCCCTCGCTGTCTCGTCGGACATTGTGCTCTGTTCCCGTCACATCGGCTTTTATGCCGCTCTTCTTCCTGATTGGCCCGCAGTCGCTGTCCCTGATTGGACAGTGGCTGCATCCACGTACCCCGTTGTGCCGCCTCCCCATTGATCCCTGGTGAATCCTTGTAGATTTGCCATGGTCCACCGGGGAGACAGCCGCTGGTCGCCTGGCGCCGCATGCCTGCTTCCTGGAGCAGGTGAGTACTGCTCCACACTAACATGATATAATGAGTGTTTTGGCATGTTATCCTTCATCATGTCAGGAAGCTAGTATATTAAGGCAGTCAGCACTCTGTGCTAAGACTGAAATTGGAGAAATGCCATAGAAATGGGCTGGTAGGGGGGAAGCATGGGGGGCTCTCACACTGTTGCGGATCAGCGGTCGCACGGAACACTGATCCGCACGACACATTTAATGCCGGCTTATAGCAGCGTAAGTATTATTAACTTCCTGCTTTCATGGATAATGTTAATGGATGTCTTAGCAGTCAGAAAGTGCAACCATATTATCAGTATTGTAATTTTACATATGTTTTTTTTATAGTGCCACCATAGTATGTAGCTCTTAAACCCCCAAGCAGTGATGACACCCATGCCACCCGCTCAAAACTACAAACCCCTTATGATCTAGTAAGAACAACCAACACAATTATTTGCATGAAAATGGCAGGTTTACTAATGGAGTTACAATGGGAATGGAGGCATCCACTAAAAGGTGGCGAAGTATAGGCAGAGTGTAGTCATGCATAATATCAAATAACACAGTCCCACCTTAATTAATTATTTAGCTAAATAGTAACCTAAATAACAATCTAACCGAAATAAGATGGCACGCTCGCCGGGGCAAAAACCTAGCCACAACACGCCATTCATGTGTTATAAGAAGTAGACTTTGAAAAAGGGCTGAGTGCAGCCCGAAACGCGTAGTCCCAGGACCGGCCAGCTGATCGTGACGTCATCATCAGGGGCGCTGCAAAAATTCAAATAACCAATAGTCACAATAACGCCATTTGCGTTTCAGAAAACGGCTTATGACGATTGCATAATGAAACATCAAACAATTTTCTCAAGGCATATTCAATTCCCAAACCAGCAAAACAACACAACTGACTATCCTATACCCCCTAAGTAAGCTACCAAAAAAAGGGACTCCTAAACAAATGGGTGGGTAGTGGTGGGTAAATGTGTCTTCCTCAGGTTCTGTGACTGCTGAAGATCCAAGGAGAAGAAGGGGGAGGTTATGTCTGATCCCTTTTTAAGAACCTCCCACCTCCTCCTGATATGCCAGCTCACCCTCTTCCTTCCCATTGGCCCCTCAAGTCATGAGATAATAACTGGCCAATGAGGGTTTACCACTGTGAGGGGGTTTAATTCCCCTCATGCACATAGTGTCAACCCTCGGTCCTTTCTTACAATTTTAAACAGTCCTTCACATCAGCCTCTGCCCCATTATATACTAATTCCCTAACATACTCACACACACAGAGGCTAGAGGTAATTTTAGTTTTATGTGGGGTCTGAGAAAGGCACATACTATAAAATATGTGGGGTATATTAAGGGTCTAATGATAAAAGTATTATGAACTAGAGAGGGAAAGTTAAGAGAAGTCAACACCAGAAACAGAGTTTAGATATACACCCAGGACTGGCGGCTACAGACTAGGAGGAGTATATAGGAACCCTGGCTGCATGATACACCAGGCAAGGTAGTAGAATAGGCCGGCATTATGTGCCAAAATGATAGCAGTAGCAAGCACTATGTGGTGGTAAATGCAGTGTTTTAGGCACACAACAATATATATAACAGAATAGGGAGCAAGCACTATGTGGTGGTAAATGCAGTGTTTAGGCACACAACAATATATATAACAGAATAGGGAACAAGCACTATGTGGTGGTAAATGCAGTGTTTAGGCACACAACAATATATATAACAGAATAGGGAACAAGCACTATGTGCTGGTAAATGCAGTGTTTAGGCACACAACAATATATATCACAAAATTGGTAGCAAGCACTATGTGCTAATAAATGCAGTGTTTTAGGCACACAACAATATATAGCAAATAAAGCAATGAGTCCCAACCTAGAGAGCAAGCTAGGAAACACAGGGTGCAGCTAAGATAGGTGAGACAGCAGGGCAATGAACTAACCAGGAGGCTCTGGGACAGAGGGTCAGATCAAGACTAGGAGTGTGCAGGCAGGAAGCAGGGTCAACGAGGAAAGGAATCCTTCAGCAGCAGATCAAGAAAGTGAAAGCTTATAACCCGCACTGAGGGGAATGCAGGGAGAAAGGAAATAGCGTGGCTGAGCCAATCAGGAGCCAGGGAGTAGACGAGCCTCCTGGTGGCACGTGCGCCGTCGTGGCAACGGCGTGCTACGCAGCGCATCAGGCGCAGGACGGAGGGAGATAGAGCGGCAGGCGCAGGGACGTGCCCGTTGCCCTGGCAATGACTGAAGACGCGGAGGTGGCGGGAATCACCACCACGATCTAACAGTACCCCCCCCCGCCTTGAGGAGGGACCAAAGGACCTTTAACACACATCTTGTCAGCATATATTTTCAAGAATTCTTGGATGAGGCGTGGAGCATGAACATCTTTGGCAGGAATCCAAGAACATTCTTCAGGGCAATAGCCCTTCCAGTGAACCAAGAAGTGTCTTTTGTCCCTGACAACTTTAGTGTCTAGAATATAGTAAATGATAAATTCCTGGTGACCATTTACAAGTACAGGAGATGGTTTCTTGTTAATGGGTTTGCTGAATCTCGAAGAAAAAAAGCAGGTTTGAAGAGGGAACAATGAAATGAGTTGGGAATCTTGAGATTTTCAGGCAGAGCAAGACGAAAGGCCACTGGGTTTATCTTCTGAATGATTCTGAAGGGGCCAATGAATTTAGGACCAAACTTCCCAGAAGGTTGGCGGAGTCGAATATTGCGAGTGGAGAGCCAAACTTTGTCACCGACTTTGTAATTACTTATTCGATGATGCTTGTCAAAATTTTTTTAGCCTGAAGGGAGGCCAGATTAAGTGCAGACTGATCGTCCTTCCAGATAGATTTAAGATGAATTACTGTGTTTCTAATACCAGTGCGATGGCCTGTTCAAATGAATTGAACTTGGGCTGAATTCCAAAAAGGCAGTAAAACTGAGAAATCTTAGTAGCAGAGTGTGGAGAATTGTTATATGCAAACTCAGCCCATGGAAGACAAGCTGCCCAATCGTTTTGTTGTTTGGAGACGAAGCATCGGAGGTATTGTTTCAATGATTGACTAGTCCTTTCAGTTTGTCCATTGAACTGAGGGTGGTATGAAGAAAATGGGCTGAGGTTGATTCCAAGTAACTTACAAAAAGATTTCCAAAACTGGGCAATGAATTGGGGTCCTCTGTCTGATACGATGTCTTTAGGGATTCCATGGAGATGAAAGATGTGCAGAGAAAAAAGTTTAGCTAGTACTTGAGCTGATGGAAGTTGAATCAATGGAATAAAGTGTGCCATTTTGGAAAATCGGTCGACTACTACCCAGATGGTAGTGAAGCCAGAGGCTGGAGGTAGGTCAACGATAAAGTCCATAGAAATATGGGTCCAAGGTCTCTTAGGTATCGGAAGTGGAAGTAATTGACCTGTAGGAGTTTTTCTAGGAACTTTGTTGCGTGCACAAATTTCACAAGAAAGGACAAATTCTCTAACTTCTTTGACAAAATTAGGCCACCAGGCATAACGAGAGATGAGTTTGCATGTTTTAGTAATCCCAGGATGTCCAGAGGATTTAGTACAGTGGAATTTAGACAAGACAGATTTGCAGTATTTGACCGGAACATATAAACGACCAGCAGGAGTGGAGGCAGGGGCTAGTGACTGAACTTGAGAAAGATGAATTGAGAGATCCCGTGTAAGGCCCACTAAAACACAGGATGGAGCAATAATGGGCTTGGGGTCCAGTTTAGGAGGATGATTGTCCAAGAAGCTTCGGGAAAGGGCATAGGCTTTAAGGTTCTTAGAGCCAGGTCTGTACGTAATGAAAAAATGAAAAGGTTTAAAAAACAAAGCCTAGCAGGCTTGTTGAGAATTCAATCTTTTGGCAGAGCGAATGTATTCCAGATTTTTGTGATCTGTGAACACAGTCACAGGATGATGAGCTCCCTCCAACCAGTGACGCCATGCTTCTAATGCCTATCAGATGTAGCGGTGTTGGGACGCTGGAGGGGACGTCCTCCAGCGTCCCAACGCTCACGTTACTCCTGGAGGGCGGGGGGAGGTAAGTAAATCGTTGATCTGGATCAGGCCCTTTGTTACGTGCACAAATTTCACAAGAAAGGACAAATTCTCTCACTTCTTTGACTAGATTTGGCCACCAGACTTAACGATAGATGAGTTTACATGTTTTAGCAATTCCAGGATGTCCAGAAGACTTGATACAATGGAAGATTTGCGGTATTTTACAGGAACATACAAGCGGCCAGCAGGAGTGGAAGTAGGAGCTAATGACTAAGCTTGAGCAAGTTGAATCGAAAGATCCCGTGTAAGACCCACTAAAACACAGGAAGAAGCAATGATGGGTTTGGGGTCCAGTTTAGGAGGATGGTTGTCCAAGAAGCCTTGGGAAAGGGCATCGGCCTTGAGATTCTTAGAGCCCGGTCTATACATAATGAAAAAATGAAAATGTGTAAAAACAAAAAAACAAATCCCGCTGGGCTGTTTTCATTTGGCGAGAATTCAACCTCTTGGTGGAGCGAATGTGCTCAAGATTTTTGTGATCTGTGAACACGGTCACAGGATGACGAGCTCCCCCCAACCAGTGGCGCCATGCTTCCAGAGCCCATTTGATAGCCAATAACTCCCTATTGTCGATAACATAATTGGCCTTTAGCAGGAAAACTTACGCGAAAAAAAAGCACTTGGATGAAGACTCTCACTATGAATGTCTTTTTGGGAAAGGATAGCTCCGACCCCAACATCGGATGTATCCACTTCGACAATGAATGGGCGATCTGGATGTCGATGGGGGCAGAGACAAAAGCTTTCTTGAGGTTAGCGAAAGCTTGAACAGCTTGACGTGGCCAATTAGTAAGGTTCCGTAGTTTTTTTTTGTTAAATCAGTGATAAGGGTCATGAATGTAGAGAAATGTTCAATGAAGTCATGATAAAAGTTGGCAAAACCTTGAAAGCAATAAATTGCTCTTAAATTGACTGGTTGAACCCAATCCAAGACAACTCTGACCTTATTGGGGTCCATGGCAAATCCTTTAGCTGAAATGAGATATACCAGGAAGAGTACTTGTTTAACTTCAAATTCTTGCAATTGCTGAGTTTGGCGAATAACCTATTTTCTCAGAGCTTGGATAAAACTTTCTTCACATGGACTCGATGTTCAGGAATGGACTTAGAATAGATCAAAATATCATCGAGATATACAATAATAAAGTCTCCTAAGAACTCACGAAGGACATCGTTAATTAGGTCCTAAAAAACTGCTGGGGCGTTACTCAGACCGAACGGCATGACCAGATATTCATAAGGTCCGGTCTGAGTATTAAAAGCAGTCTTCCATTCATCGCCTTGACAAATTCGGATAAGGTTGTACGCCCCTCTAAGGTCAATTTTGGTAAAGATCTTGGTGCCCCACAGCTGATTGAAAAGATCGGAAATTAATGGTAACGGATAAGAATTTTTTATAGTGATGTCATTTAGAGCCCGATAGTCAATGCTGGGGCGTAACGTTAAATCTTTTTTAGCAACAAAAAAACCCCCAGCTCCAACAGGAGGTTTAGAGGGGCGCATAAAACCTTTGGCAAGATTCTCGGTGCTATAATCATCCATGACTTTGGATTCTGTGAGGGAGAGGGAATAGAGCCTGCCTTTAGGTAGTCTGAAGTTAGGTAACAGGTCTATCGCACAATCGTATGGACGATATGGGGGTAGCGAGTCCACATCCTTTTCCGAAAAGACATTTGTAGGGATCTGGGAGATCTTTGCTGGAAAGGGCGATAGAACAAATTGGTAATTTAATGCAGGATTCTCGACATTCTGGGCTCCATTGAGAAATTTCACCAGATGACCAATTGATAGCAGGATTATGGGGTGTCAGCCATGGGTGGCCCAATATCAAAGGAACTGCTGGTGAGGAAATTAAATATAATTGGATTTGTTCAAAGTGGAGAGCACCAATAGAAAGCTGAAGTGGAGGAGAAGAATGGAGTATGGAACCTCCAGCCAGAGGTTTCCCGTCCAGGGCACAGATTGATCAAGGAAATTTCCTGTGGCTCTACTGTCAATAAATGCGGAAATAGATCTGTTTTCTTCCAGAAAAGAAAGAAGAGAGTTGGTCTTAGAGACAAGGTGTAGACCTAGATGGACCTCCCTGATTCCACCTAGGCCTGGTCTTTTCCTGGCTTGATTGGACAGTTTCGCACTAGGTGACCTTTAACGCCACAGTATTAGCAGAGACCTTGGGTTTTTCTACGTTGCTTCTCTTGCTCAGAAAGACGATAAGCCCTAAGTTGCATAGGTTCTTCACCGGAAGGAGTAAATAAATTCATGGATTGGGGTAAGCGACCCTCTCTTTCACCCCTGCGTTCTCGCAGCCTACGGTCAATCCAAATGGCTAATGACATTAAATCCTCAAGAGACTCAGAGGCAGGATATTGTACTAGTGAGTCCTTAATCTGTTCTGAAAGGCCTAAAAGGAATTGGCTCTGGAGTGCAGGGTCATTCCAATTACAGTCGGTTACCCATCTGTGAAACCCTGCGCAGTATTATTCAGCAGAGCCCTTGTTTTGGCGAAGATTGCGAAGGTGAGTTTCGGCAGAGCTAACCCGGTCAAGGTCATCATAAATTTGCCTTGAAATTTTCTACGGATTGAATGGCAGGATGATCCGAAGCAAGACCAAACGCCCACGTCACCTTGGAGCAGAGAGATAACTATTCCAACTCTTTGAGGATCTGTTCCAGATGACGATGGTCTCAGCTTGAAATACAGTTTACAGTTCTCCTCAAGAAGTCTCTCTGATCCTCAGTAAACCGGTCAAGAAGGTTCAGCTTTGGTTCACGGGAACCCCCCACAGGCAAATTAAGTGCTGGTTGAGGAGCAACTGCTTGTTCGTGTGCGGTGAGTCTGGCAGACAGGTCCTGAACAATCTGAGAAAGAGCCTGGATTTGATTTGCCAGGACTTGAGCTGGACTCATCTGGTCAGGATCCATGGTGATGACCAGATTTCTTCCCCTAAGCACTGGTGGGTTATACTACTGTATTATGAACTAGAGAGGGAGAGTTAGGAGAAGAAGTCAACACCAGACACCTTGCTACAGACAAGGAGGAGTATATAGGAATCCAGGCCGCATGATACACCAGGCAAGGTAGTAGAATAGGCCGGCACTATGTGCCAAAATGATGCCAGCGGCAACTGAGTGGAGAACTAGATACAGTTTAATGCAACCAACAATACACTGTATGCAGAGGCAAAATAATAAACGGCAAGCACTATGTGCTGGTAAATACAGTGTTCTAGGCACTCAACAATAAATATAATAAAATAAGTAGCAAGCACTATGTGCTGGTAAATGCTGTGTTTTAGGCACACAACAATATATATAACAGAATAGGGAACAAGCACTATGTGCTGGTAAATGCAGTGTTTAGGCACACAACAATATATATAACAGAATAGGGAGCAAGCACTATGTGCTGGAAAATGCAGTTTTTTAGGCACACAACAATATATAGCAAATAAAGCAATGAGTCCCAACCTAGAGAGCAAGCTAGGAAACACAGGGTGCAGCTAAGATAGGTGAGACAGCAGGGCAATGAACTAACCAGGAGGCTCTGGGACAGAGGGTCAGATCAGGACTAGGAGTGTGCAGGCAGGAATCCATCAGCAACAGATCAAGAAAGTGAAAGCTTATAACCCGCGCTGAGGGGAATGCAGGGAGAAAGGAAATAGCATGGCCGAGCCATTCAGGAGCCAGAGAGCAGACGAGCCTCCTGGTTGCACGTGCGCTGACGTGGCAACGACGTGCTACACAGCACGTCAGACGCAGGACGGAGGGAGAGAGAGAGGCAGGCGCAGGGACGCGTCCGTTGCCCTGGCAATAGCTGAAGACACGGCGGTGACGGGAATCACTGCGGCGACCTAACAAAAAAGACATCTTAGTAAAAGTCAAAATGGGATAGAACTATATAAACATCTATTGATTAATATGCTAAACCAAATTCTGATCACAAGAGAGATGGGGGAGTGAAAGAGCAAAAGAAGGAGGGAGAGATAGAGAGTGTATGGAAAAGAGAGGGAAGTTTGGGTGCAAAGGGAAAGAGGGTGCAAAGTAAAAGAGTGAGAAATTGGGGAGAGGGACAAACGGGTGAAGGGGAGAGGCGGGATCCAAAGTAACAGGAAATAATAAAGTATCCAATCTACACCTTGGTAAAACCATTTTGAACTGCAGTGGGAGACAACTTAAGTGTATGGAAAAATCTGGAAAGCCAACCCTCTACATTAGAACAACCTACCACAACCTATCAGGCACTCTAACACTCTCCAACCCTCCAAATGCTCCCTCAAAACCCACTTCTTCAGGTTAGCCTGCCCTTCCTCCACCTAAGTTTACCAGTTTCATCCCTGTGTCTCCTGTTTGTTCATCCCCTCCCAGTTAGCATATTAGCTCTTATGAGCAGGGCTTCCTCACTCCTGTCCTCTACTTTTTCTTTATTAATTCCCACCTTTTCTGTCTACTGTCTTTCTCTCTCCTTTTTCATCTGCTCCTACTCACATATTAAATTAATTATTATATTGTAAATGTAACTATCGGCTTTCCTATTGCCTCTGTACGGCGCTGTGGATATCATGTGGTGCCATATAAATTAAAGTTAATAATAATAATAATAATAATAATAATAATAATAACAATATAAAATAAAA
>WWET01003031.1:29707-41818 GCA_011038615.1 Limnodynastes dumerilii
TAGGCTAGCCTGAACAGGTGCGTTTTGAGTGAACGCTTGAAGACCTGCGATGTGGGCGAGAGTCTTACCTAGGAAGGAAGGTTATTCCAGTGCAGAGGTGCAGCACGGGAGAAGTCCTGGATACGGGCGTGAGATGTAGTGATCAGTAAAGAGGTCAGGCAGCGCCGGTTAGCAGAATGGAGAGGATGGGAAGGGGTGTGCATGTTGATGAGGTAAGAGAGGTAGATAGCAGTGGATGAAGAGATGGCTTTAAAGGTCATGGTAAGGAGTTTAAAGAGAGTTGTAAATAACCTTGTATATTATATACTGCTTTGTAAATGCTTGAATTGTCCAGTAGTGTAATGTGAAATTTATTGTGGTGCGTTTAAGCCATAGATTCTCAATATTACAAATATTGGTGTAATTACTCAAAAGCTAAAATTTTATTAGATACACGGATGCAAGAGGTTTTGAAATGTAAAATTAATTTATTCAGAATTTCATATACTATTTTCTATACAAATGGTGTGTGAGTGTGGCTTTTAGAATGTGTCAAATAGTGTGTAAATAGTATTTAAAATGTTGGACTTGCTGCATTAAATAATTACAACTTCATATGCAACTTTTTTAAGGCAACTTTATACCAGGCTTTTGAGTGCCTTTTTCAAGAAAAAGGGTAGGGACAAGTTTTTACGCTGGTGGTACGTATGTTAGGAGTTATGTGGCGCAACATCTGCCGCGAGCATGTGCAGTAAACACAAATAGCCGATTTGACATCATCGGCTAGCGTAAACACGCTAGCATACTTAGCTTAGGATCTAGCCCTAAATGAGTAATTATACAATTAGTCACAATGGGGTAGATCCAGAACTTTGCTTGCAATACGTTTACTAGCGTAGCGTATTTACGCGTGCGTACCTTCTATACACTCCCCTTGGCACACCCCTTGGCACACCCCTTGAATGTACGTATTTTGTCCGAGTTCCCGCTTTCCCAACCCTGCCTTAACTTTTGCCCACGTAATCGATGTCACCCGCACACGTACGTATGTGCAACACGTATTTACGCAGCTAAGAACACCCATACTGTACACTTTAAATACAAACCCCCACCTACATAGCGTATTTCAGACTAATTTTTGACACACATAAACGTGAATGGCCCATACTTTCACATTTATGCTACGTTGCGGAGCGGATTTTCTATGGTGCTCATGCGCAGTTCTTACCAAAACGTGATTTTACGTGTCCGCCACGTGTAAATTTGCTCACAAGCGTTGTTCTGGATCTGTCCCAATATGATTGGATATTTGTTGCTTAATAAGAAGCTATTTATTTCAGCATTTCTGTCCGAAGAAAATGCCAGTCAAAACAGGGAAATGCGTAAGGGTCTATTAATGTCCGGGAGACTACTTAATGTTATATATTTATTTCCAAACAGCCTTGGAATATCTAAAAATAAAAGCCTTACTTACAAAAATCAGGTCAAACATAGAACATAGTGGCAGTGTGAAGAAGCGAGGTGTTAGAGCCTTTGCCATTCTCTGTGAAGATTACCAGTGAGCAGAGACATAAGTAGGGAACCTGCTAACTAAAACAAAAGAAATGGAAAACGCTTGGAGTATAGCTGAATATTATTTTTTATCAACCATCTCCTAAAATGATCGAACACCTATAAAATATACAAAACAAATATGACTTAAAAAATGATGGTGTCTGGCAGATAATTAATATCAATAATAGCACAAAGTATCAATGATTGTACAAGATATAAAACTTGAGAAGGAGAAATTTAATATAGGATAAATGGTATAGAATCACACTCATAAATCTCCGTAATTGTTAGACTATAGATGGTTTCAATGATCATGTGAAGTGAGCGATTTCTCCTTTAATGATGTTAAAAGTTCACCAGATATAAGGGAAGCAATGGTCCTAAAATCCTAGAAGAGAGACATTAGCTGGAAAATGCAGCAGATAGTTATAGTCTCAAACTCCAGGATAAAAAGGTACTTTTTGCAGCGTTCAAATGAAGTGAGCCAGAAATAAAGATGGCAGTTCTTTAGCTGTAGTATGCAGCAATTAATAGTAGTGATCTTAGTGTTGTAAGTAAACGGTAAGATCCCTACTAATCATTGCTTGATTGTCTAAGGACTTTGTTGATTAATATTATTTTCTACTATACTCCAAGCGCTTTCCATTATGTTCTTGTTTACTTTTGGGATTGGTAATCCCTGGCAATAGAAGCTGGAGTTAAGTAGCGACCTATTGGGCTGTCTATAAGACGTTGAGAGCACAGAACACCAGTGTTTTGACCTGCCAGCTAGCTGGACTTGCAGTGATCCCAGTCTGACTCAAGAACAATGAGAGCCTGGAATCTGAAAAAGAAAGGTGTGTGTCATTAATATCAACTGCCGCAGTATTGCTGTACCACTGCCACCAATATCATATGTCTAACTGTTTGAGATTCAGTTAACATTACTAATGCTATATCTACTGTATATGCTTTTTGAACTGCATTGTGCTTGCAAACTAATTCTGAAGTGAATCAAATGCTCTTTTCTCAACAAAGAAAAATGATTACTACAGCGGTGTTTATTGTGAGCAATAATTATCTTCAACCCCACAGATGAACTAAGCTTTATGTAGAATTATATCCATTTAGTTCTATATTGGATTTATTTGGATAGCGATTTATGAACTGTGATTAATGTTAGGAAATTAATACTGTGTGTATGAATAGTTTTTCAGGCCATATAAATTGTTTTATTGTATAACTGTCGGTTCAATAGAGTCGCAGGACCAGCCAAACACAGCGTATAGTATAAAACCACTTTCTATTTATCTAGTTTTTAAAGTATATGTAAACGTGTTTGAATGCGTTTGAGAATATTAGAATACAGATTGTGGTGTTTGTCACCTGCTTTAAGGACAAGTTTTTCTTGGAAAGAAAAGTCTATGGAAACTCCATTTTTGGGACTGATACTGGTTGTTTTAGGGGCTATACTGCTGTCAATTAACTTAAAAGGTAAATAATAAAAGAATATAAAAAAAAGATTACAATTAGGATTGGCTTAGCTTTGAAAAAGTGTAGTCTCAGCTCTTAATTATTTGCATGGTTGCTACAGCACATCTATGTTTTCCTTGTTTTCCTATTGTATTTACTGAGCCTAATAAAACAAATGACCCAAACTGCAATAAAAGCAGTGGAGAAATGCTTATATTAATATACACTGAAGCTTAAAGTGTCTGGTAGTCTCTCTGTAGGAAAGTCTTACTTAGCCTTGGTAACCATTTCACTCTAAGCTAAATTTTCAGTAGAGTTCAATCCATTTATTTGGATCTGATTTGATTTTACTTCCAGCAATATCTAGAGGCCTCTTCAGAGAGGTGAGAGTGCATTCTTAGTTGTGTCACGCCACATATTCATATGATAAAGCAGTAGAAATCTGTCATAGCTTTAGATTAATATTGATTCTGTGTCTCTTACCTTTAGAGCTTGCTGAAAAAAAGCTAAGTTAATGGCATTTATTGATGGTTTATGATACTTACAGCACATTGTGGTAGTTTAAAAGCAATCTAAGATATAAAGTCTTGCCTGATGGGTATGTTTTATGTATTTTCTTTCATCGCTACATGTAACAATTTGCCGTTGCAATAGCAACTTAGCAGAGAATAGCTTGAAACTAGAATATTAACTGGCACTGAAATTTTAAACTCCTCAGTAACATATAGCCAGTATAATTACCCAGCTACAAAAAAGTTGCATACAAAATCTTTAAAGATCTAGTTTCACAGTATGTTGGATATGTTATTTTATTTATTTGCATTATTAGCCAAAACTATTTTAGATTACTATGTTGACTATGGACTGGATCCAGACTCCCACACCCTTTCCATACATGGGGGAGTCTGTCCGTCCGTCAGAGAGAGGGGAGTGAATTCCCTCTGTCACTCCCCTCTCTTGTGTGGGCTTTATGGCAGATTACGTTCCCATAAGCCTGCCTTAAGTAAAGCATGTGGATCAGCAGTCCGTACAACCGCTGATCTGCACAAGTGTGGGATACCCATCTCACACTGTACAATTAGCATGCCACCCCTTTCACACATGCCCACTTTAGTGGGTGGAGGGGAAGCTCAGACCATTTTCTAGGAAATAGCATTGTATGGAACTAATGTAACCCTAGCATAACATCTGGAGGGTACATGCGTAGGCGTAACATTCTTACCTGTGGATCCGTTCCTAGGTTTGTAAATAATTGGGTTATTTTTATGGATAGACTTTATTTATTTACCACCCTACTAGAGTCTAAATATTTTAGCATGGTCATATATGTCTATGTATATTTGGAGTGCAGTTGTTAATGGTGTGTCACAAGTGTCTCTAGTGGAGATAAAAGATCTGTTGTAGAGGGTGTAATACGTTAAGCCACCATTCCTTATGGCAGGGCTTGAGAAATACCGGTAGCCATGGCAACTAGAAATTGGTGGACACACACAAAGAGGGGGCAATAAGACTAGTTGGACACACAGAATGAAGGGGTAATAAGACTTGTTGGACACACAGATAGAGGGGGACAATAAAGCTCACTGAACACAGATAAAGAGGGGTGCAATGAGGCTGGATGAACAGAGAAGGAGGCGATAAAGAAAAATGGACACAGAATTTGGGGGCAAGAAATTAAAAGTTAAAATGTTATAGAAAAAAATATATATATACCTAGGTATATATATTTTTGCAGCGCTTGTTAACAAATAAAAATTATAGGTTGTTTTAAGTATATAGGCAGGCTTAGTTGAAAGGAATAAGTTGAAATAAACGGAAACCTGAATAAATTATCACATTTTATTAATTATCAAACATGAAGCTTAAAAGATTTTTTAGAATAAAAGATAATAATTGTATAAGCAAATAATAACAGTCTATTTAAAACTAGAGTTTGCAATTCCCAGGAGAAAAGCTGTGATCATTGAACTGGAGCTATGGATATTTCAGGTAAGGGGTCTGGTAATTTTTCCTCACGGTTCAGAGAAATCTTCAGAGGGACTTACTGTTTAACGTAAGGGTCTATTAGCACACGGCACAGTCTGACCTGAACTAGGTACAAGGAGTCCGTCCCCCCGCGTGAACGACGCCAGGAGACCGATGTTCCTTCCTCCCATCAGGTAAGTAATTGGATCGGTTCAGTAATTCTCTGTAACAATCGTGGGACCAGAAGGATTATAGAGTCCTCTTGTTAGGATCCAAAGTGAGGAGGAGATTAACGTGCAGTATGGGTGGCCACCATTCAGTTGAACTGCCGAAAAATTCACAATAGCCAGAACCCCTCCAATTGCTCCACTGACTATTCAGTCACTATACAGCTCCTATCGGTAAAAAGCTTCACGTGTGTGTCACTGACTCGTTTTCTTCCGTACCAGCGGACTTGTTGGATCCTAACAAGAGGACTCTATAATCCATCTGGTCCCACGATTGTTACAGAGAATCACTGAAAAAACACATGGAGAAACACAATAAAACCAAATCAACTTTTTAAGAAAATTATAATTATACTATAATTATATTGCGACAGTTACTATCTTCGACTTTCTGATTTTATTATAAATAATTGTCATCACAAAGTAAAGTCAACTGAATTAAGTAACATTTTAAATGTGAAAAGCATCAGAGCCAAACTAAGGACCCTTAGTTTGGGGGCAGTTGTATATAGTTACTTGACCATCTTCCATTTCATTCTCTTATTAAATGACACATTGAAAACTATTTCTCTGATTATTTTGTGAAACAAATAGTGCAAGTGTAGCAGTTATATAGTTATGCAAACACTTTCATCATGACAAAATTTTGCTTAGAACTAATATTAACTATGTTAGTTTATAACTATAACTTATATTAAACTATAAGGACAAAGGTACTGAGGCGCTAGTGGGGACTAATAGCTGCTGCAGGGGAGATTTTGCAATTCTCCCTATAGTTTGTTAACAAGCGCTGCAAAAATATATATACCTAGGTATATATATTTTTTTTTCCTCTGGTTTTCTCTATAGGGAGAATTGCAAAATCTCCCCTGCAGCAGCTATTAGTCCCCACTAGCGCCTCAGTACCTTTGTCCTTATAGTTTAATATAAGTTATAGTTATAAACTAACATAGTTAATATTAGTTCTAAGCAAAATTTTGTCATGATGAAAGTGTTTGCATAACTATATAACTGCTACACTTGCACTATTTGTTTCACAAAATAATCAGAGAAATAGTTTTCAATGTGTCATTTAATAAGAGAATGAAATGGAAGATGGTCAAGTAACTATATACAACTGCCCCCAAACTAAGGGTCCTTAGTTTGGCTCTGATGCTTTTCACATTTAAAATGTTACTTAATTCAGTTGACTTTACTTTGTGATGACAATTATTTATAATAAAATCAGAAAGTCGAAGATAGTAACTGTCGCAATATAATTATAGTATAATTATAATTTTCTTAAAAAGTTGATTTGGTTTTATTGTGTTTCTCCATGTGTTTTCCAAGACAACGGACTACATTGCTTAACAGCATACTGCACAATGGTCAAAGGTTTCAAATTGCTAAAGTTTCAAACTGCAATCAATTGCCATACAAGAAAAAATTTAAATATAAACTATATCAATAATTAATTCCTGACTGAAAATAGATTAATTCTTAATGAAGTATTGCCTCTTTCTATCTATTAATTTTTAATACTGTATGTAAAATAACAAGAATGATTTATTCTTAAGTGCAAATAAATGGTTCCGGTTCATATAATTGCAATGGTATTTAGATTATCTACATGGCTAGATTGCTGCCAAGAATACTGCTGATGTACTGTTCCCCAGGCACCGCTCCTTGTTAGCTGCCAAGTTTGGGTATTGAAGTGATGGTGAAACCACCTGGCACGGAGGACGCTGGTTTATGCAAGTAAATCAATGGCTTCCTTGGCTGCTGATCAAAGATAACTGTATCCTATCTGTCTGCTACCCAAGAGTTCTATAAGCAGAATAACAATTCTATGGTATAGTAAACTTCTTGAATAATCTTTTATTTATCAACTGTTGCAATGCAAACAAAGGGGAATAAGAATTTTTTTTTAACAAGCCCTTCCCTGCAAGCTGTTGTTGGCCAAAATTAATTAAAATACTTCTCTGTAAACTTTAAAAAATATAATAAGGGCAGCAATTATAAAGTATGAACTCTCTGAGAGTTCTCTAAGATTGACACTTATGAACACAGTACTCGCGTTATTATAGTATTTTTTGTTTTCTTTTTTTAATTTTTGTTTTTGTGATTTTATTTTATATTCATTGTGGGGGGTTTCTAGGCTACCAGAAACCCCCCTGGATGTGCCACTGGATATGCCCATGTTGACACAGTGTATGCTATACTTTCCATAGAGTCAGAAATGAATTTTGTTTTACAATAGCAAATGAGAGAAAGTGTAACCTGTATGTATTGATGAATGCAGTACTTGAAATTCATCATCATTGTTAACATGTGTAGGTGGTCCTATTTCCCTGCCCAGAATCAATAAAATATGCCCCAGCACTTTCCTTTTAACCAGTAACTAACTTCTAGTTCTAGTTCTATTTGTCAAATAAAATGCAGAAACCTTAGTTACACACATTTGCAAATATATCAAATATATGAATGACTTCACCAGCACTTAGATAATAGAAAACTAATCATAAATATGATAATTTTGTTAAGCAATAAAACGGCATTCACAGTCTTCTCTCCACCCGGCACTTCAAGTTTTCATTTTGTCTATATCCAGCTGATTCCATCTATCAGACATTCATAGAGCCCGGGTCACAGACCCCAATGGCAGCACTTACTGACATCTTCATTCAAACCTTGTACGTGGAAATGGAGATTGGTTCTCTCAGGGGGGGGGGGGCTATTTTATCATATTGTTGTTACCTTTTATCTAATTGTTTGGCTTTGTTTTGGCTCACTTTTAGTGTGTATGTTTGTCTAATAAATATTTAAAGATTTAACATAATGCACTAGATTACTCCTTTTTATTTGCATGTTCTCCAATGGAGGAACAAAGAAAAAGAAAAAACGAATTTAATCTAATATAGCTTTCCCTAACTGTGACTATTATGGGCTGGATCCAGACTATTATGGGCTGGACCCACACTCCTGGGCTAAAGACCTTGTTAAGTGCATTGACTTAGTTACACCTGGGCTAAACCATGTTGAATTCAGGGGGAGTCTAGTTAATTGTATTCTTTGCTTGCAGGGATATATCTTTGAATTGCTTACTGCACACAGATACTGACCAGCTTTACTATCACACTGTTATTTAGACTTGGGATAGGAAACATCACCTCTCAACTCTAATACTGTTTGCAACAGATGAAATATGACTCCCCTGCAATCAGCATGGTTTAGCCCAGGAGTAACTAATTTCAAGCACTTATTTAAGTCTGGATCCAGCCCTATAATACTATACTGCCTCCCACCTTGATTTTCCTTAACAGTTGGAAAAGAGGGAAAACCAAGTGTATGAATTTATGTGCATGACATTAATTTATATGAATACAATTTTAATGCTTAATTTATTAATCATTTTTAAGATTAGGTTTCTATAATATCAGCGCTGGTAAAGCAATCCATATATTTGATTGATTGTCTACACCTTGGGGTGGAAGAACCCCTTGATGATTTTCCGTGCAGCAGATATATAAATGCTTGACATCTTTTCTATAATTTCAATTGCTTATTTGCAAATAAATAATAAGCCACTTGCACTTTTCTGCTAAGGTAGTCCTAACTCTAAACAGTAAGAGTCCCTGTATTGGGCCATATTTTATGTGTTTTTAAATTGAGAGCTAACTCACCTTAGGAGGCACTCCTTAACTGCTTATGACCAACAACTCCTGTCAGCTTTTCTTTCCAGACATGCTTATAAGCAAATTTACACAAAATAGCTAGTAAGTAGTAAGGCAATAAAGAAATGGCTTTGGAGGAGGGGAAACAGGTACACACAATGGTGGTTGCTTAAATCAATTTATAGTTTAATCCAAACAGGCGAATGATAGATGAGGTAATCTACACAGAAATAAAAAAAAGTGACCCAACACTGAGTTTTTAACCAGGAACTAACCTGCCATTCTATCTGTAAAATAAAATGCAATAGTTACACACAAATATAGGATAAGCCACCCCTGCATTTTATGTAACTGTTTGGACTAACCAATAAACTGATTTGAGCAGCCACCCTTATGTGTGCGCCATTTAATTCTGATATCAGAACCTGCTAGGGGACTTCTTCAATTTTGAGTCTAAGGCTCAGCTGGCATGGAAGAGCGATCTTAAGGTGTTGATTTTTACTGTTACTTTTAAAAACCCTATTTCTTTTAACCATGCAGAGGCAACTTTGGCTCTTATATCATTCTGCATGCCTACATAGCATTAGGCCTTCTTAGTCTAAGCTAGGTTGGCGACTATGTGGTGGGTGACATATTCCATGCCTTTTGATCGTGCCCCATAATCCAGCCCTTATATACCAGGAAACATTTTTCTAGCTGCTTGACTATAATTAGAGAATTCTGGAAGTACCAACATGATATGGCCAGAGTTAAGATTAACATCAATATTAATATTAAAAATAAAATGGAAATGTTGGGGTTCCATGTAAATGATCCCCCCTCCTCCTGTCAGTGAATTTCTGGATGGTTCAAGTATATCAGTTTCCTAATGATAATAAAAACAGAATGGAAGTTGCTCAATCAATTTATAAGTATATGTTAAACAGGTGCGTGAAAGGCAGGGGTTAATCTGCTTGCCACAGAAACAAAAGGAAAAAATAGCCCCAGAACACTGCCATAAACCAGTAACAAACTCTACTGTTCTATCTGTAAAATAAAACACAGAAATGTTCCTTACACATATTTGATAATACCCTGACTGATTCCATCTCACTATTTTGTTAGTGGCTACCCTCATGGATTGCTAATGTACTTTTGACTTGTCAGCTTGTATATATACTTTCTCCATCCCATACTCTCCTCCCTCCTTCTCCTTTTTCTATTTTCTCTCTCTTTTCTCCCCAAATTCTCCTCTATTGTTAATTAAAATGTATGCAATGTATTATGCAATGTGTAGAATATTGTGTAAGATGAAACTGATATTATTCTTTGGTTTCTCTAATAAAAAATGTAATATATAAGAATAAATAGTTGAGAGAGCAAAATAAACGACCCTGGTTGAACTCTAAATTCAGATGAAAAATTAGACTGTCTATTGTATACTGTCAACTAATTGTTTGTTACATATAAGCACAGCTTCAATTTCCTGAATGAAAAAAAAGCAAATTAGATTAAATTGTGAAGCGTTCCTTAAAAAATAGCATTTACAGAAAAAATGACCTCTTGTTTTAGCTTTTAGTCAGAATTACCCCTGGTGGATCTGAGACAGATTCAAATAAATCCAATGGCATAGAATATCTTTGCATTCCTTCGCACTGCACATTCTCAGAACTACAGAATAACAGTTAAGATCTGATTAAATCCGTCAGATTCGAAGTTGGGGGATCTACATTGAACTGAAGCGTGCCTCAGTTCCTCCTGCCAAATTCGGATTTTGAAAATGAAGCAAAATATTATTTTCCTAGAAATGTCAGATCTTGTGGTTTTGAATTCTGCAGTCGGAGATCTCTCGTAATTTAGAAGCAATTCTGTTATTGGGGAGATTAAGAGCACTGTTCTTGTGTCTTTTGAAGGCTATATAAGGCATTTCTCTATGATTTTGGAGCCATTTTAGATAGGAGAGGGGAGGGAAGCATTTTTGGCTGTGCTGTTTGTGATAGTAAAACTAGATTGAGAAAGAAACTAAATTAGTGATACTACTTTTATGGGATAGTATCATTCATCTGCTGGAACTCTTGTTCCAAAATAGAAACTAACATCACAAATGAAGGTTCTCTTTTTTCAGATTTATTAAATAATATATTTTCACTGTACAATGCACAATGCTTATTTTATCAACAATAGATTGCACAATTATATTTTTGTGCCTTGTAAATGAATATTCACTTATGTTCTAAGGAATGGATTCAGACCTATGTACGTTAGGCTACTTACGTGAGCCTAACTTTAGCATTTGCAAATGCTGCAGATCTCCTGGCGGAATGAAACCAAAATATATTGAGAAATGAACTTCTTGTTTTATAATGAACAAGTTTGCCGCAAATCACAATAAGAGACTACCACAGTGGATTCCAGTAGTTATGAACTAATATTATGCAATGATTTTGGACCTGATTCACAATTAAGTGTGAAATAAATACTCACAGATTCGCAAATATACGCGCCTAAGTTGCAAGGCAACACCCATGACAGTCCCCTGCAACTTACAGATTTTAGCAGACTTCCGCCACCATAGGACAACCT
Organism: Limnodynastes dumerilii; assembly: GCA_011038615.1. Classification (NCBI taxonomy): domain Eukaryota; kingdom Metazoa; phylum Chordata; class Amphibia; order Anura; family Limnodynastidae; genus Limnodynastes; species Limnodynastes dumerilii. The sequence continues at coordinate 41,100 of WWET01003031.1, forward strand.
TAACTCTACGTGCCTATATTTGTGCTTAAGTTGCTGAGGTACGTGCGTACATTCTTAACCGCACCAATATTAGGCCATTTAAATGCCTCCCCCGAATCACTTTCACTTAACTTCCTACGTACGGAGGATTGGCATGCCCCTTCGGACATATCTCACTAAGCACGGATTTGAAGCCCGTGCCTAATGGATTTCCGTGTCTAAATCCTACGTTGCTTGCGTAAAAAAAAGTTACTACACATGCGCAGTTTATCTGATCCTAAAAATATGCTTGGAAAAAGCAGCACTTTCTTAAGTGTGAATCTGGTCCTATATAAACAACAGTGATGAGGAGGATGACAACTTAAACCTTGAGGATGATTAAACACAACAAGAATTTTAGCCACAGATATTTCCCTGTCACCAATCTTGGTTTGTTAAACTGTCCATGTCCAAAGTAAGGGTGGGTTGGAGTGCTCAAGACAATTACTTGCACCACTTTTCATTATGGGCTAGGCTCACCTTGCTGTATTACAACTACTTGCCTGTTTCTCAACCACTAATCCCTTATCATGGCCTGAGCCCTGGGATTTCCAGGTTCATAATCAATTCTTCTAATATAGCATGTTTTTTTTCCTTCCTTCCTTATTTATTGTTGATACTGACTTTTGTCTATATTTTCTTTTGGGGGAATACTGAGGGGGGCTGGAGGCATATATAGGGGAATACTGAGGGGGGCGGGA
>WWET01003031.1:71499-82874 GCA_011038615.1 Limnodynastes dumerilii
TTCCCTATATCTGAATGAGAGGAAAGCTGTGAATATTTACAAGAGAGGTGGAGTGTTTCCTCATCTAGTTTGAAACTAAATCGGGACTAGATCGGAACAAGATCTCCCCCCATCTTAGAATTATAGGAAGCAGAATAAAGATCCTGGAACATAATCTGCAAAGACTCCACGTTATAACTAACTTCCCTACAGCCAGCATCATTGAATTTTGATTATACCCTGAGAGGACTGAATCGTGAGAATTTTAACCCTTGTTAGAGACTCGTTGCTTGGGAGTTATTTGTTGATCATATTTTTAATTTTTTTTCATGTTTTTATATATATAGTTCAATAATTTTCACTTTACACATATATTTGCTACCAATTATTTTACACTGAATTTGCGGCCATGTAAGTTACCATTTGTCACTTTTTCCTTATCCAGGATTTAGTCAAGGTAGATAAATGCAATAGTAGTGGGGGATATTACATTCGAATACATGAGAGAGATGAGTGGGGAGCTGTGTATCCAGGAACGTGATCCTTTTTGACTGCCAACTGAAGTGAAATTTACCTTGGAGTTAGATTGCAAGGTAGTAGGGAAATTTATCAGAAGAGTTTCTGATTTATTAGAGTTTAACTTTAAAGAGAGGCTTTAGAGTATATGTCAATAAGTAAGCCTACTTCAGGCAAAGAGGTCTCCGGGCAGGTCGCGAACAACATGTCATCCACAGATAAACAGAGTTTAAGTATTATCCCCACATTTAATACCAGAAAAATTATTAGAAGTGGATCAAGGCAGCTAAAGGTTCGATAGCTAAAACTAAAATTAAAGAAGACATGGAAAAGCCCTTGTGAGTACATATTAGAAATGGAAAAAGGGTTAAAGAGGAAGCCATTACTGAAGACTCTAGCAAAGGGATTAACATGCAAAGACATTATGGAGTGCAAAATCTTATCATTAAAACCATATCTGCAGAGGGAGTTCCACATAAAGAGCCAGTGTAGCCTATCAAAGGCTTTCCTATCCTATTCCTTTCCTAAAGGTCAATTAAAAGCCATTGGTAAACCCGCCAGGGCCCAAAACTTTAAATTTAGGGAGGTTAAATAATCCAGTTTATTTAATGGACAGTCCAAGGGGCACACAGAGCTTCAATATCAGGGTTCTCATCTGTTTTCTTTGTTATTTAAACATAAACAAAAACTATTTTTAAAAAACCCTCCAAAAAAAAATAAAAATGCCGGAACAAAATCAAAATGTGCTAGATTAGCTTCTATTCTGTCTAATGAAAATTAAAAATATATTAAAGTGTAAGCAGTGTCTTAAAACATGTTTTATTCTTAATTTAACAGCAGCATTAAACTGCCTTCATTCTTTTTTAAACATTCCACTAGTGTAGAGCATACAAAAGCAAATACAAGCGTATTACCCACTTTGTGTTTGCTCTTTTTGTGCTCAGTCCATACTGCATATATTGTATGCTTAGACTGAGGGCCTGATCCAGACCTACGCTGGTGTGCGTAGTGTATTAACGCCAGCGTACCTTCGATGCCTGGCAATAGGAACTCCGCTTGATCGTGGTAAGTTTTGCTTTCTTACGCTGAGCAAATCCTATCCAAACTTTTTTGATCGTAACCGCGGGTGTCCGTATGCTCATTGCGTAGTTACAACGCTTAGTACACCCATACTGTACGATTTAAATGCCTCACCCCACCCTCGGTGCGTATTTACGGATTTTGTAAGGCAGGCACGCCCCCTCGATTGTTAATACGAACCCAATTAGTTCACGGCTCATACGCTCAGAATTTCTCAGTGTAAAATCTGTCCCGTGCATGCGCAGTAAGTACAAAAAGCTGTTTTTACGCTTACGATTGCCGTAAAAACGCACACAAGCGTAGGTCTGGCTTGGGCCCAGTGTGCTTACAGCCAATAAATAGGTTTAAGCACAGCACTGGATCAGGCCCTTTGTTTTGCACTACAATTATTCCAGTTAAGGAGACCCTTCTTATAGTTTGTATCCCCCTCTTGCTTGTTTCAGTGATAATATAAGTATGATGCAACTCCTCCCTGTTTGACACTTTAGAGAGGAATCTATATGAACAGTTAGCAAGGAAGCTGTGCTATAGTCACTATATAACTTGGAAAAATTAATTATTAGTTTTTTATTTTTATTTATTAATCTGAGTATTAATTAATAGAAACAACAAAAGTTAGTAAGTGTAGAGGTGATATGGGACAGGCCGCAAATGGTGCAGCATACCCTCCAACATGACACATTCTATTAGGTACAAAATATTCTGTTCCTCAGTTTCCAACTGTCAGTTAATATGGTAACCACCTTTGTTGAAGAGAAAAAATATTTTTTTAAATATCTGTTAAGTCATTTAAGCCAGGTAAGTGACAGTTGGAAACTTATGTGCGGAGTATATTGTACCTAATGGAAGGGGTCATGTTGGAGGGCATACAGCAGCTGTACCAACTGAAAGTGAGAAAGCTGCTGTCTGTGAGTCAAGGGGCAATATACCTGGGTACTGGTAAGGTGCATTATCGATGGACCACACAACGGTGTGAGGCTCAGAGCCTAGAGCAATGAGATAATTGCATAAACAGACTGCGCCAAGACCTCTAGGCAATGGGTGTAGCATCTGGTGAATTAACCACTGCAACACATGGTACAGTGAACCTGACCGCTTCAGCACCTTGATAAATAAATTAGCTCTAGTTAACCTGTTTAGTAATTTACAGGGTTGTGTGCACTGTGTTGAAAAGTTAATAATTTATTTTCTGAGTTGTTGTTAGTAGGTGTTGTTGGCAGGTCTCAAGGGATATTACAGGCGGCTATCTTCTAAATTGGTTTTGGGCTTGAATACTTTCAAGAGGGGTCAGTGGGTAAGACCCATGCAAGTATTATAAGACTGTATTGTTTTCTTCCAGGCACTGGTAACCAGCTTAACGAGTTGAGATGAAGTTTAGGAATGCTAAGATACGAAATCTAAAAATAAAGTGGAGCAACTTCTGACATTCTTAGTTATATCAAATAATTTTGCTCCAGTACTTAATGTTTAATTACAAACCATTTCACAGGCATGTCAGACACTATAAATAAAAATGACTTACATGTTTTTGCAACATATTTTTTTCTGATTAATTTAAAGATTCCAGTAGCATGGCTGCAGAGATGTGAGGATGAACTCAAAGTATGCAGTTTAATGGATTGGGTTGGTGGGAGCAGGAAACATTAATTAGTGAGGTTCAATCTTTTATTTGCAAATTGCCATCTCTCAGCACAGTAGGAATGATAAGTTTAAGGCTGCAAAGTGATGAAGGGAGTGGGGATATGTTAAGGTTGTGAGAAAAAATTTTTAAAGTATAAAGTATTAATGTTTTGTTTCTTTTCTCAAATCAGTTAAGTCTCTAAGTAAAGAACAAAAAATTGCTAGATTAGCACTTGACTTTTTAGGTCTTTATCGCACCTTAAATCTAATCAGTTTATCCCCATAACAGGCATTTTTATTGCTCCTAATAATGGGGCTTTATATACTATATATTTATAATTTGGTGGATTGACCTAAGCACAATTAAATAACAGACTGAAGTCGGATCCCCACTGTATCCTAACTTTTGTTTTTGTGAAGGGTGGCAAATAATTTAAATATAATTAATGAGAAATAAAGCTCTTTATTCCTCCTTTATTGTTCTCAATATTATTCCCTATAGCAGGCCTTTATATTCTCACCATTACACCTTGTCTTGCTGGCTCATACACTGTTTGTAGCTTCTGAGAAAGAGGTTCCTACCAGGCTTAAACCACATCAGCACCACGCTGCTAGGAACCTCTCTTCTAGCATCTTACAGTTCATATAACTACAGACATTGCCAGTCCTGCTGTAGTCGCTAATACGTTTCTTTGGTTGTACGCCATGCAATATCTATTATCACAACAGTTATGCTAATTCTTGAATCAATGCAGTTGCATGGTGCACTACCCAAGTCCTGCCGCCCTGCATGGCTGCATGAGATCAAGAGGTCTTATGTCGAAATTGCAATGTATATTAAAATATACAGTAACATAAGTCTATAAGTTTTAGTTTTATATTCTGTTTGTCTAATACATGAATAACTTTAACCAGATGTCTTAAGTATAGATTACAGGTTATCATGATATCATCTTTGAGTTACACATTTGCTTCACCATTTTACAGAAAGCAATCATGGGCTATAATTGCAGAATAACATTTTGAGAAATTAATAGTGTATGAAAAAATCTGGGATAACAGCGCTCGGTTAATTTATTCTTGTGATGTGTTTGAGGTCGGACTGAGAATACTGAAGGCCAAACTCTTCTGGCAAAATGTGTGAAACTTCTCTGTTGAAATATTACAAAACTATTGGAAATAAGGATAAGAAATATTAACCATTCCTCGCCTCATTATTTACATATTAAAATGCAAAGCATGAACAATTGATTTACCTTCATTGATTCCATATTATTTAGAATCATTACAAAGTGCAATAATTTAGTGGAATATAAATACAGAAATCAATCATCTATATTTGTCATTGTTACATTTAAATCATAATACATAAAGAAGTGTTGACAGCACATACTGCATACATGGCAGAATGTTCTACTTTAGATTCTGCAAGGAGCCTCTGTAAATATTCAGCATTTTATGTATACACTTTATAACTTCCCAAAGGAGCTGATCTTTGAGAACCAGGATAAACTAATTGATGGAACATTTAGTTTGTCTTCAGGAAACATACATCCTGAACAGGAGAGGTGGCCTACCATATTAAGTTCTGTTCTTTACTGCTGTTAACATTGAGATGTATCAGTATAAACTCACATATCATAATACATTTGTGCAGTTGCAGAAGATGCTTTAAAGGGACAAATTCACTAAAGTACAATTTGATTAAAAATCCTGTTCAGCAATTATTTTAAATGAAATGCATTTACAAATAATTCATGAAAGTCATTTCATACAATTACAGTGAAAGCAACCTAGCTGATCATTAGAATGTCAGAGGATAAAGCTAACATAAGGTTTAACGATGAGACAGATTGGCTGCTGCAATGTTAACATTGAATAATAATTAAAGATCTATAGAAGTATCAGTCTTCTGCAAATCTATTGTTTCCATGAACATTAATATTTTTACATGATAATATTTCAAAAGAGATTTTTACATTTGGAAACGTAAGTTCTGATTTAAACAGAGAGTTTTCTCTGCTTACATTGATTATATGCATACCCAGAAAACAACCAAAAGCAAATACAGCAATCAAGAATAGAATGCAGCTCACTGCTGCCGCTTCCTGTGTCATATGGGAGGAAAGGAGTGGACTAAACGATGATTTGTGTATTAGGTGGCAGCCACTAGTATGTTTCCTAAATCCTCACTGAAAGTCACTCCCCTCTCTCTTGCAGACTTTTGATGACTAACACATCCATAAACCTGCCATAAGTTCTATGCATGGATCTGAATCCGCCCACTCACCTTCATCTGCATGACTATCCCCACCCCCCTGTGCGGGGATTAGGCATGCAGATGTCTTGGAATACTTCATCAGACAGATCTCCTTGTGTACAGAACTAAGTTTTATACACAGGGAGATCTCTTGTGGAACATCTGGTGCACTTGCGTAGTGCCAGAAAAATAGCAAGCAAGCAGCTTGCAGAAGTGTGATATCCGACTGAGTTTAGGATTAGATGCACAGAGGGACCAGATTCAGGCTCTAGGTCCATACTAAATCCAACCTTCCATTTGTGAACCTTCCTTCCAAAGTGACCCCTCCCTTAGAATTTTCAATGCATTGTTATTTAAAATGAAGACGCATCAGAAGTCTGGATAGTGTGGTTTGCATTGGCATGCCCACATTGTACAATTACAATACCTCCCATTAAACAGGGTTTAATGGTACGGAAGTCTTGATCTAAATGATCCAGATCTGTACTCAAACGGTGGCATGTGAAGAGTGATTGGAATGCGCTCCCTTTATGAAAGCCTGGATCCAATCCACGGTAACTTAAAATTTGTAAAATACTGGTCAATAGATATTGGATTTGGTTTTTAAATGAATAGAGGATATGTGAAAATGGGGTAATGTCAGGTATTGGTCTACCTATGCCCCTTTACTAAATAGTGTATAATAAATGAGCCCTAAACGCATTAAGTTGGTGATAAGACACAATTTACCCAGTTTTAAATACATATTTAATTTTTTATGCTGGCTACAGTGACAAACAAATGTTAAACCATGGCTTACATCAACTTGCAATATATTAATGACCTAGGTTACTACTATAACTTATTGGTTTACTATCTCCTTTGATGCACAAATGTATATCCAGTGTAACACACACACGCACACACGCACTCTCAAAAGTCCAAAGACAAGGGCTAAGTCTTCACTTCTGAGTCCAAAAATAATGCTTAATAGCAGGATTTAATATTACACCATTAACATCACTTGAACTGTTTTCAGAGGCGTAGGGAGGGCGGAGCAACCGGAGCGCAAGCTCCATGCGCCAAATTCATGAAGTGGCGCCGCAGGAGTCCGGCAGCTGTTCAATCTCTGACAGTCTGCGGCTTCCAGGCACACTGATTATCAATCAGTGCATCTGGAGCCGGCAGACTGTCAGAGATTGAACAGCTGCCGGACTCCTGCGGCGCCACTTCATGTGTTGACTTAGTTAAGAACCCAATTCAGAGTTAATTATACAACCAATGATGTAGCATGTCTCTGTGTCCTATTATACAGCACATGCCCAAGAAAATTGCGCACATGCAATTTCAGCGATCACTTGCATTTGGAGGGGCATTTTTTGGGAGGGAAAAGGTGGACCTGAGCCAGACCTGAATGTAGCCATTAGTTTACATCAGAACTTTTGCACCAGTGACAGGGCAAAAAGTCTATGACATTGCAAAGTTCCTTTTTGTGTTTGGCTCTGGATCACCCTTTCAGTGTATTCAAAAAACTGGATATTTCGGAGAGAGACTTCATGATAAGGATGATATGGATGGAAACCTCCTAGTTATTCCCACTTGTGCCCAAAATGTGCCTCACACATTTTTCTAGTAAATACTAACTCTACTTCTGGAATCTTGTGGATTTTCTTTTCCTCTGACACTGGGGTTGGGTGTGACACATTAGGAGTAGGAGACAAAATTAGTTTAAGTCTGTCTGCTAATATTTTCGTAAAGAGTTTATAATCCGTATTGAGCAGAGATATCGGCCGATACAAACTAGCCAATTCTGAATCTTCGCCTGATTTGGGCAGAAACCTTAATTATCACAGAGTTAAAATATGCTGGTAAAGGACTTTGTGTGAAAATACTATTATATACATCTTGTAGAGATATACTGATTTTGGGCCGTATTCACAGATGGTTGTGTATAAAGTATGCAAATATACGCACGTACATGGCAAGGCAGCACCCATGACACTCCCCTTACAGAGACAGATTTTCAATGACTTACACGTCCATAGGTCAACCTTAACTCTGAGTGTAAAGTTACATGCATAAGTTACTTACGTACGTGCGTACATTACTAACAGCGCCTCAAAAGGCCATTTAAATGCCCCCCCCTACTTTCACGTAACTTTGCATGTACAAAAGACAACCACGCCTCTCCATACTTGGGTCACTAAGTGCGATTCAGTAAACTTCTGTGTCTAAATACTACGTAACTTGCGTGGAAAAATTACCACGCATGCGCTGTTAATCCAACCCTAAAAATCGTATCAGTGGCAAAATCGTATCAGTGAATCTGGTCCTTTAGCCTTAAGAATTTTATAAAATTCAGCCCCAAATCCATCCGGCCCTGGAGCCTTCGAAAGTTTAAGTTTTGCAAAAGCTTTTTCAATTTCCTCTACCGATACTGTACTGATATTTATGTCCTCATGGATATTATATATTTGAGGGATGGTCTCGGTAGTGGGCTAAAGTATAGCCAGGCAGACATAAAAATTCCCAGAACCATTCCTATGTAATAACACTAAGGACCTGATTCACACTTAAGAGTGCGTAAAAATACGAACGTAAAATTACGTACGTAATGCATGTGCGGAAAAATTGCGGAAAAATAAACATGATCTGCATGAGCACACCCACTATAAGGTGCGTAAATAACGAATGGACTATCTAATGAGGCGTAACTTTACGTACGTAATCTCACAAACACCGTTCATTGTACGATGTGTGTAAAAGGTTTATAAAGGTTTTTATATTTGTTATATCACTATCCCAATGGTGTCATGCATAAACTTCAAGTGTAGCGACATTATGACAACATAGCCACAGATTACACCACTTATAAATAGCATTAACCCGATGTTCACAGCTATGAAAGTAACATCGTATTGGTTTCTTTACACCATTCTTCTAAACCGTATATATTCATATACAAGTACACATTGGCAGACCCACACATTTGGAGCCCGGTTTACATTCCTCTCATATCCCTGACATGAACTTTATGTTATGCGCGTCCGCCTAATCTGGCGCATTATCAAATTGTCATCCAGCACTCGATAAAGGCTCCTATCAACGTCTGTAAGAGTTGTGACATCTATGTAACTGTCAACTAGATGCCGATATGTGATGCTTATAAAGGTGCAGTTACCATAAACACACCCACTAGCTTCATTAATAGCCCGCAATCTAAAAATTTGAATGGGGATGCCTTCCCCTTTCATTACACATGCGTAAGTCCATGCGAACGTAAAGTTAATAATGCGTACAATAAGGGACGTAATTTTACGTACGTAACTATACGTAATGCGCATGCGCATATCCATTTTGCGTAACTTTACGTTCGTAACTTTCCGTTACTCTTAAGTGTGAATCAGGTCCTAAGTAATTAAGGTTTAAGAAAAACAACTATTAGCCTTTATTTTGCAAACTCTTTATAATGACTAAATGTAAAAAAAAAAAAAAAATAAGAAGAGAAAAAATAGAAATAATAATAAATATGATGGCAAAACTCCTGATAATCTCTGTAGAGCCATGAACAAGTTATGAAATGACAAAAAAAAAAAAATAAGAAAAGGAAAAATAGAAATAATAATAAATATGATGGCAAAACTCCTGATAATCTCTGTAGAGCCATGAACAAGTTATGAAATGACACTCATCTATGAAATAATCTGCACATCTCCCTGCTCTACAGATAGTACTGAACAAATACATAAAACCAAGTGTCATGTGATTATACTGCAGCTGTCCTTGTGGGACTCTAAACGCAATATGAGGATTGCATTAAAATAATATTTTCATGCTTGCCTTACTTATTCATATTATTCATGTTACACTGCTAAGTATGCAGTTGTGCCTCCTTTTTTATTATTGTTTATGCTGCCTATTATTTTTCATTATATTTAAAATGAAGATCTTTGTTTTTTGAGGTTTACCCGAGGGAGAGGATTGGAGAATTGGTATGGCATTGATACAGATTTCTATCTATATATCTATTACAAAAATATCCTCAAACCAGAAAAAGATCAAAACTCATTCACTTCATTTTGTTATTATATTGTATTTGCTATAATTACATTTGCAACAGATTTCTGTGCTATATACAGGTAGGTAAATGTTACCTGACTGAAACACAGGTCAATTTTATGTACAGCTATTCTGGGTGTATGCTTCAGCAGCTATGTTTTTATTGTCTTAATTCATATTTTCTGAACCAATGCAGGCCAGGTGTAAATGCAGATAGACAGACTGAGGTTAATGTTTTACTAATTATAGTTCAATTATATACACAGCTCTATGGGCTCTACACATCTAACAAGTTTAATCAGATGCTTTTACTGTAAGTAATTTATGATTTTTGCAAATAGAAGTGCACATGCCCTCATTTTCCTCAAATGTTATTTGGTTACTTAACATTTACATCTTTACTAATTATAATTATTTTTAGCTTTTGTTTCTCTTTTATATTTTTTATTTTTTTTATTGAATTTACGGACAAATCACATAGGCCTGATTCAGAACTGCACTTACATCATTTCTGAAATGGTCAAACAGGTGCACAACTTATATACTGCAAAGCCTAAAGTGTAATCTGTAATTAGAATTGAGATAGAAAACTTCACCTCTGAACTCTGATTCCTTATTTATAGTTTCAATTTGTCTTTCCTCTCAGTTTAACGTGGGCTTGCCTAGACTTGCTACTATGGTACCCCGGGTTTACCTCGGCAGAGTACCGGGGTGACCAGAGAGTAAAAGAGAAAGGAGCGAGTAACTCACCGGTTTGTAGAGCCTGAGGTCGGACCGAGTGTTCGCTAAAGCCCCTAGTGGTGGTAGGAATTAGTCAGGATATGCCCTTTAGAGGATACCCGGGAGAAGAGCAGAATAACTAAGCGGGAGTATAGGGATAAGAGAAGGAAAGAGAGAGATAGAGAGAGCGGGGAATAGGCCGGTCAGAAGAAACTGCATCATGACAAAACAAACACTAAACACTTAACGCGCACAGGAGACTGGAAGGGCTGATGGGACAGACTGGACGTACCAAACAAACTGGGGCAATCACTCTCACTAGAAAACAGCAGGGAACCCCCATAGGGGTTAACAGGAACAATCAGACAGGAGAGAACAGGATAATACAAGCAGGGAATAAACAACAAGGTGGGAGAGTGGGTAATGGAGACACTAAGTTATAATAGGCAAGGTACTGGGCAAGGACTGGACTGGGACACTCAAGAAAGAAGAGACAATAAACACAAGGCAAGAGAATAGCAGGTGAACTGGCACTGAAACTCAAAAAGTCTATAACCAGCGCTAGCCTCTGGGTGGAAGTTACTTTTAAAGAGAGGCTGGCGAATGGCAGGAAGACTGGAAGGCGCCTAATGCAGCCATAGGCTGGCGTCCTGGTTTCTAGGCAGCACCAGACGCCAGCCCAATGATCTGGACGCAACAGCGTCCCTAGTAACCAGTAATGCGGCTGCCGGGAGAGTGCTGTAATGGCCGCGATGGACTGGAGAAGAACGCTGGAGGCCAGAGGACAGCGGGAGCAGGCGGCTGCAAAGGAGGGAAGCCAGCAGGGAGCGAGGAGGTGGTAAGAACACATGGGGAGCAGGGTGAGAGAGCCGTAGCACCGCAGCGCACCCTGACACTTGCATCTTATTTGCCCTTATTCTGGATTAGCACCAAAATGGATAAAATGAAATCACAAAATCCACAATGATGTCATTGTCACCATAATGTTGACTATATCATTGTTGAAATATTTTTTATAAGAAAAATGTTATGTCGGCAATGATGCAATGTCAGATGCTTGGTTGCATAGGGAGAGGAATTAGTAGCAGAAAGCGAGAAGTAGTGATGCCCCTTTATAAATCATTGGTACGCCCTCCCCTAGAATACTGCGTTTAGTTCTGGA
>WWET01003031.1:99944-115263 GCA_011038615.1 Limnodynastes dumerilii
AAATCCCCTTCTATGAAGAAAAATGTATGGCCGCTTAGCACGCCCCCCCACCCTCATTTACTTACCTCCCCCCGCCCACCAGCACTAGCGTGAGCATAGGGACGCTGGAGGACGATCCAGGATCTGGCGTTGCCGTAGCAACGCCGGGCAACATCTGCCTGGCGCATGCGCAGATCGGCTGCAAAGGATCAGGCCCAATGTCCCATTAAATATTTCCTAATTGGTGAATGTAAAGTGCATATGTGTATTGAAACATAAATTTACCAGTCTGTGGAAATTAACCCCCTTGTACTGGATATTAGTAAGTATTAAAAATTAAAACAAAAAATTCTTGGTGTGATATTAATTTTACAACTGTTTATTTATAGATCCTACTATTATAGAAGTTATTGTAATTTTTACATAAAAGGTTAAGACTGGGGAAGATCTAAAAACACAGAACAAATCAGGAGACTTGTATATAGGGTCTACTGACAGGGATATGTGGGTTTAATTTTTAAGGATCAAGGATAACTATTCAACTTTCTCAGAAAATGAGGGGTAAACAATATTACTGATAAGACCATTAGTAGATGTAGATAAATGTAGATAAAATTGTGGTTTAACAAAAATCCTTAAAAAGTTATTATCGTACCTTATTATACAGGGATCTACCGATTCCCCAAATTAACCACCATCCCCTCTGTATGTACCCAATTATATTGGGGTCAGATAACTTACATAGTGAGGCCCTAATTCTAAGAGGCACCACACGGCTTCCTATCTAAGAATATGGACTGACCACTAGCAATGTTCTAAAATCTAGGCACTATTACTATAAACATAAACCCCTGGGGGGTCATAGTCCACTAGGTGAGGAGATGGATGATATAAGAAGGAATAGTCCAATATTCAACAAGATATATTACACAATAAACATTCAAGATGGTTACTAAAAACTTTCGGATAAATTAATTAAAATATATAAATATAAATCTGGAGACATTAGTATCTCTCTTAACCTACAACACCTGGTATTCCCTGGAGGTCTCCCATCCAGGTACTAGCCAGGCCCATACCTGTATGGCTTCCAAGAGTGGCTCATCAAGGTCAGTATAATCGTAGGTAAACAGTACTCCCTGGACCTCTACGATATACTCTGTAAAAAAGGGAGATGAATAAATATCAATCAAAGAAACCATTTTAATTCAAATTCTTGGTTGAGACCTGATGGTTCCTGATGGTCCTTTAGACCGCATATACGCAATCTACGTATAGAAACGATACGCAGATTACATACAATAGCTACTAGGCATGCGCAGTAGCTACTGTTTATTGAACTACGTCCATCTATTGAAGACGGACGTAGTTCTGGATCCAGCCCTAGGTCCTTATTTTTAGTCCATGGATTATGATTCCAACATTGAGTCCTATTAAAGAGAGACATGTTCGTTTTGTAGGAAGGTCAATTTGATACCTTAATCATTCTTCGGTACTGGTAGATTATTCATTCGGTTTTTTGGTTGCACTTATATTTTATATGTTTTGTTTTGTCACTTGATATTCATGTATGTATGGGATTTTATAAAAAGTCCATATTCACTTGTTGGATGTATCTTCCGTGGGAGGAACATCTATTCAACTAGTCCTCACTATGGAATTATTATTGCACTTTATAATGTATTCCATAAACTATTCAGGTTCACATGTCCATATGAGGTCCCTGGAAGAGGAACATTTGTTTATTCAATTTTAACAGGTTTGATGCCTTGACACACTTTTATTTAAATATAAGGGAATGGGATCTACATTTTAAAATGGACTCCTTAAAACTATTAATGCACATATTCCACTTGTAAAATGAATATATTTATGTTTGCATGTCCGTATGAAGTTCCCGTAAGGGGAACATTTATTTATTTATTTATTTTTTAATTCAAAAGTTTTTATTGAGTTTTTATACAGTCAGCTGCAGTTTTACAAAAATATGTAACGTCTTTTACATATCAAATTACTCAACATATTTGATGCATTCAGTGTCTCCAACATCTTACATAACATCATTGATCATTGTCACAATACACCTTCTAATAACATCAAAAGGAACAGAACTATTACCCTGGAGTGATGAGCGACCAAAAGACCTCTGTCCCATAGATATACATACTCCATTTCTCCCTCCCAATCTATCATGTGGCATCAGCAGAGACCTTCCCATAATATTCAGATTCAACCCAGGCCTCCCAGATCTTATTAAATTTTTGCAGGCACACTTTATTAATAAACATACATTTTTCATGTGCGAATGAAGTATTCACCAGATAAATCCATTCCCCAACCAGAGGCGGCGCGGGAGCACACCACGTTCTGGCAAAGCACACCTTGGCCCACATACACAAGCACTTGATATATATTTGCTTGTAGAGATAAAAAGCATCTTCCAAGCCCAAATAGACACCACCTTTGCATCATCCCCGGTAAGTGTACACCAGTTTTACTTATACAGCGTATTACAAACCTCCAGAATCTCTGCACATGCCCACACGACCATAACAGATGTATGAAATTGGCGTTCCCCTCCCCACATTTTGGACATGTGTCAGCTCTTGAATCACTTATTCTAGCCAATCTAGCAGGAGTGAGATATGCTCGATGAAGAATGAATAGTTGGATCTGCTGCAACTTAACACTGGCCGTTAGCGGATAGGAGCTACCCAAAATAACCTCCCAATCCTCATCCTCCAATGGGCCAAGATCCGCCTCCCCCTGACCCCTCAAACACTCCAGTGGTACCTCAGACACAGCAGCCAGTAAATGAGCATATATTCCGGATATCACATGATCCTTTCCAGCCTCATTCAAGAGCGATCGAACCGGAGACTCAGGACCACCCAAATGAAACTGAGCATTCACTGAATGTCTTAGTCGTAAGTAATGCAGCCACATAGAGGCAGGTACCGAAAACTCAGATTGTACCTGTGAAAATACCTTAAATTTCCCACTGTCAAATATATGGTGAAAAGTAGAGATATCATATTGAGTCCAAACCCCAGGATTCTCATACCTGCTCAGAATTCTAAAGCTCGAGTTATACCATAATGGCGTAGCTGGATCTAAAATAGTGCATGCACCAAGGACAATACCTTCTGAGCCTGCGGGATAATAGGTGCTGAGGTACGGGGATACGGACCAGTCAACAGCGCCTGGGGTGGGGTGGGGTGTGGTGAAACCCAGCCTGTTCTATCAGAGTCCAGTGCAAATCTCCATGGGGGGACTCTACGACCCCTTAAATGTGATAACTGTGCCGCGGTATAATAAAGCAAAAAATTCGGAAGAGTCAAACCCCCCTTAGTCTAGGCCTACACAAATTCTCCCTACTTATCTTAGCTCTCTTACCCCCCCCCCCACACACAAATGTAGTAATTAAGGAATTAAGTTTGGCAAACAGCTTGCAGTTGATACACACAGGCGACTGTAGGAGAACATACAATAGCTTAGGCTGTACCGCCATCTTTATCAGATTAACCCTTCCCATGGCAGTAAGGGGCAGTTTACTCCAAGACCTCATCCTGACTCCCAGCGTATGGATCAAGGGCAGCAGATTCAGAGAACAGAAATCTGACATAGTATTCGAGATCGTTATGCCTAAATACTGAAATTTAGATGTCCACTGTAAGGAGCAAGAGGCAAGCAGGGACTCAGGTACTGCGCCCCTCATTGGCATGATATAAGATTTGTTCCAATTAATCAAAAGCCCTGAATATTTCCCAAATCTATTTACCGTCTGAAGCAAGGCCGCTTATATTTTTATAAGTGCAGACATAAAAATATATCTACCCTGGGAGTCAGTTTTTATTCTGTCCAGCCTAAATCCTACCCTTTTGTGAACAAGGACAGAGACCCCTCTAGAGTGCATGGTAAATGTGGAATGAAATACTTGATCCACCCACGGACGTTTAAGAGTTAGCAATTTATTCCCCGACAGGTGTGTTTCTAATAGACACGTGATATCAGCACCATATCGTTTGACCTGCTGTAGCACAAGAGATCTTTTAACTCGATCATTCAGAACATGAACATTCCAGCTTAGCATTGATAACGGGGAAGAATTTGTGGAGTTACCTAACACCATTCTGTCTTAGCCAAAATACACATTTAGTTGTAGCAGGGACATAACCAACCTCAGATACCAGGAGAACATGATCAGGTACACCACTCCAGGAGATCAGAAAACTAAGCAATGAACGTTTCAATCTAATATTCATCACTGCAGTTGACTTTTTAACCCCAAGAGCAACAAACCCCAAACAAAGTCTTACCCACCCTATCCTCCCCCCCCCCCCCCACCCCCCCCCCCACACAATCACCGCAGTTGACTTTTTACCCCCAAATACAACAGACCCCAAACTAAGTCTTACCCACCCAACCCTCTTCCTCCCTCCCCATATACATTCCCAAACACAATGTATATCTTATACCCAAACACCTCGAAAAACCCAGACATGAAAATCACATCCAGGTAGGACAACCTTGAACTTTACAGTGCCTAGTCTTACACCAAACACCCAATACCCTTAATCCCCTAACTATGGAGCTCCATGCAAATATAATAAGGCGGACTGTACCTCCCTCCCCCTCAACATGGAAGAAGGGCCTCCCGGTGACTTTTATGCCGGAAAAGGGAAAACAGGCAATGGCCTAATCCAAAACTTTTGTTTACATAAAAAATCTCACCGATTATAGTCCAAGTCCATTTGAAAAGGAAAGCATTGAAAACCAATCACAATAGAGGTCCTACCACAGGATCAATTGCAATTTCACCCATCTTCCATCTGACGCCATTCCGGCCTGTTTCTCTCAAGCCAGCTAGCTGCGTCCCTTGGAGTATCGAAGAAGTGCACCTGACCCTCAGCTACAACCCTCAGTCTGGAAGGGTAGAGCATAGCATAGGGGAGCTGAAGGTCTCGCAGCCGCCTCTTGACTTGCAGAAATTGTGCCCTGGAACGTTGAATATCAGCCACAAAATCTGGAAACACAGAGATCCTCTGGTTATTAAAGATCAGCGGACCTTTAAGATGAGCCAAACGAAGTATAGAATCTCTATCTTTGAAGTTAAGGATTCTTGCGATGAGAGTATGCGGAGGTGCGCCCGGTGGAGGGCTCTGGCTCGGCATCCTATGTGCCCTCTCCACCACAAACTGAGAAGAAAACTGCTCTCTGCCAAATAGCTGTATCAACCAGGATTCAAGGAAAGTTTCCGGCTGGGAGCCTTCCGATTTCTCAGAAAAACCTATAAACCGGATATTATTTCTCCGCAGGCATCCTTCCATATCAGTGATTTTAGCACGTAAGGTAGACATCTGCGACTGCACATCCGACATCTGCGCCTTAAGTGGAGTAACAGAATCTTCAAATGTAGACACTCTAGCCTCTACTTCCCCCACTCTCTCTCAAATTTTCTCAACATCTTGCCTGAGCACTGAGGTTTCCGTTTTAATCTCTTCTATTTGCGCTGACAGCCTGGTTTCCGATGCAGTAATCGCCTCCAGTAATTGCGCCATGTTGATGTCAGGTTGCTCCAGCGGCGCTTTATCAGGCAAGGGGAGTTCTCGGTCTGGTGAGTGGAGGGAAGGAGCCTTTGCACGTTGATGGGCAAACTGCTTAAGCCTCGTAGCAGCCGCAGAGTGGGAATTTTTCCCCATTGAGGAGGAGGAAAATGAAAAAGATACTGAAGATAAAGGAGGGTTTTAATGTAATGTTCCCAGAACAACCTGAATTCACAACTTCTATATCACCCCCAAGGGAATATACAGTCAGTCCAGATCCACCTCACAGGAGCAGATCCAATCAGGGCAATTTAGCCAGCAGCGGTTACGGAGGAGTAAAAGGAAATCTGTCCCTATAGAGTGCAGTAATAAAAAGGAGAGGCCAGGCTTATATTGCACTGCCAGGCTGGCTAGCTGTAGACCAATGTAGGTGACAAGTATCACTTTGTGCCCTGTGACATCCACACAACAATGCTGTATAATAGTATAAAAGTAGGGTCAGGGATTGAGAGCGCTGTACTTATATCAGCCAGAGGTAAGTACTGGTTAGTAGACTTCCCCAGGTGCAAATCCCTCCACAGAGACTTTATTGCAGGACCCCCAGGAAAGTAAGTGTATCAGGATATGTAGCCAGAAACACCACATAAACTCCAGCAGCCAGGCAGGAGGAGAATGCCTCTCTTTATCTCCTCTCCAGAAGGTATGTATCCCAAGTACTTGCAGGCTTCACAGGGTAGTAACAGCACACAGGGAGTGACAGCAGCAACCAGCAACAGCTTGCCTTCTGCACTCCCCTCAAGATGGCGCCTGGCCGCAACTAATGGTGCGAAAACCGCATCTCAGGAGCTTCCAGCCAGCCACGGGGTACCAAACAGCTTAACAGGGATATTCCAGCAGGACTGCCTCAGATACCGCAGCTCTCCACCCCGCGACTGCTATGGACCTCCAGCCTCCGCTCGTCGACCTGCTGCAGCCACACACCGCCGGGAGACAAGACTGACGCGCGCCAGAAGGGGAATCACCGCTGCCGCTTCAGAAGACCAAATAGCAGCCTCCGGCACCTCACACAAGCTATCCGCTGCCACCAGGAACCCTTTGTCATCGATAAGGTTAGTCTGCCACACGCCAGGAGGATAATTACAGGATGCTGGGCACGGATCTCAAGTCAAACACGACTTACTCCATTGCCGTTCAGGCCACGCCCCTGATTTATTTATTTATTTTTAACTGGTTTGGTGTCTAAACACATTTTCATCTAAATAAGAGGGAATAGGATTTATATTGTATAAATTATATGGGGGTTAAGTGGACACTATGAATGCACCCTATGTCTTCTGGAAAATGAACATGCATTGTTCATGTTCACTTTTCCGTATAAGGTTTCTGTGAGGGGAATGTTATTTAATTTCATTAGATTTGATGAGAAAATACAATTTTTATTAATGTGAGGGAAAAGGACAAATAAATTGTATATATTCTAAGAGGTATTTGTTGGAGGTTAGGTGTTACAGCAGCACACAGGATCCAATGTATAATTAGACTTGTGAACAATAACCGGAAAGTGGACACTAAGTTTCCATTAGACTCTAATTGAATACAGCTGGAAGAACCCTTTAAAAGCTTCAACAACAGACAAGATCAACCACTTTTGAGAAAGGAACATATCCGAAACGCGTTAAGTGGTTGAATACAGCGCCAGCTGTTCTGACTGAGGACTTCCTGCCACTGAGAAAGCAGATCTCCATCCTCACGTACCGGATGATTGACCCTCTTCCGTCCCGCCTCGCCTCCAGCTTATTCCCGTTACCCATGGTAGAGACGTCTCCACGTGTGACTGTGACCGTCTGTGTTAGGCGCAATCTGCTGATCTAGAGTATGGGTAGTTTCATCTGTCAGCCCTAGGCTTTTTAGTCGTGTTAATTGTGTTATTTATGTTTTTAGTGTAAACTACCCAGTAAAGCATTTGTTTTAAACCAACCACTATGCCTACTTGGGACCCGATTTTTTTCCCTGGGGGATCGGAAAATAGAATCACTTGGGATTTAATTTCTGATGGTAGGGTTGTTATCCCCATGTATATTTGACTGAATATAGCCGATCACGTATATGTTTGGATGATTTATCTCTCCCTTCATTACTATAAGACTTTCATACTGAGATTTATATGAATTAACGGTGTATAATTTCTCTATTTTTTATTCCCATACTGCCTATCCACTATCTGGAGCATCATTTCATTCCATACGGAGCCAATACTGGATTATAGGACTTTATGGCACTTTATCCTCATCTCCTGTGTGCCGCTGCATAGGTAGTAACCACATATTTTATGTTTTATCAGTGATTTAATTGATTCCTACTGTTGCGTTTTTATTAGTCCTGCACATTTATTTCCCAGCACTGTCCTTTACCATCAACCTCTTTTTAATGTTCTGTTGCAACACATTGCTAAAATGGCATTAAAAGGGGAGATAATAATCATGGGTGATTTCAATCTACCTGATGTAAACTGGGATAAGTCTTCAGCAAGCTCCACTAGAAGTGGGGACATTTTAAATTCATTACAGGGAGTGTCCCTTAAGCAACTGGTGAGAGAGCCCACTCGCAAAGAGGTCATCTTAGATTTGGTACTTACAAATGGTGACCGAATCTCAGAAGTAAGTGTGGGTGAGAACCTAGGATCCAGTGATCATCAAGCAGTATGGTTTAGTATAATGACTGGGAGAGAAGCGTGCCACACGAAAACAAGGGTGCTAGACTTTAAATATTTTACTTTGTATCTGTATATGTATAATAACAAAAATCTATGTATATTATCCACACTGTCTCTTATATCATACACATTGGGGTAGATCCAGAAATACGTCCGTCTTCCATAGACGGATGTAATTCACTGAACAATAGCTATTGCGCATGCGTAGTAGCTATTGTATGTAATCTGCGTATCGTTTCGGTACGTAGATTGCGTATATGCGGTCTAAAAGACCTGGTCAGGTCAGTGTGGCGGCGTCTGCCGCTGAGCGTGACATATCCTTATCTTATCATTATTTGCATTTTTTGTTATCCTCTGACAGATTGTAGAACAGTATTACAAAAATATTGCTGTGCCACGTAACGGGTATTATCCTGCATCCTGCAACACAAACAGACATACCCCTCCCCAAAGATGTATACTGGAACCTGAAACACTGTTGAAGGAAAAGCGTTGTTCCTCTCCCGATTCAAGGTGTGGCACTTTACTACTCAGCAAGGAAATAGCAGTAATAAATTGCTGACAGCTGACAGTGACCGTGAGAATATGGAGAGAATTAAGGCATAGATACAACACACTAGGTCAGGGAGGGTTACTCATTTCTTGACGTCTCTGCCTCTAGCCTCCTTACATACAAGAGACACTTACCTTGTGAGTCCTGCTCCTTGATATCTGCCATGTGTGGGCGCCTAATACCCCCTCCCCAGGGTCTAATACTTACCCTATTACACAGGGCCTACTGCGCAACTCACCAACATGTCTACAGCCTGAACCTAATCAGGGCCTAGTGCACAAACCAGGGTCTAGGACCCTGCAACAGTAAAGGACCTAGTGTCCTTAACCACCTATAAGTCCCACTGCCCTGTACTTTAGGGGATTAGTGCCCCAACTACGTAATAGGGCCTAGTCCCCTATGGGTCCTAAAGCCCTCTTTACTATAGGGAATAAAGATACAATGTACCCAGTGCTAATCAAAGGTTGTGCGGAATAAAAAACAGCTTTAATTACACATAACCAGTAGAACATGAACAATGAAAATAAAGCATGAATAATAGTAGTAAACATGACCACTAAGTGTTAATGTTGCTTGGTGAAAAAACACTTTTATCCAATAGAAACGTATAAATATTTGTGTGTCTTCAGATGTAAAAAAGCATAAATAGAGTCTCAAGCTGCAATACTGCAAAAGCACCAATGTACCGGTACTCCCGATGTAAGCTTGCAAAAGTCCCACACAGCAATTCCGATCAGATACCCAACGTGAAGGAAGAATCTTAATCCTCAGACTCTGACAGTTCAAGGGGTGGTGTGCATTCCTCAGATCCAGTAAGTTCCTAATGTATACTTGGCGCAGGTTACCGCTGCCACCATCTTGGATGTGGCAGGAAAGTGCTATTATTTAGGTAAGGTGCAGAATATGGAGATGGCGGCAGCAAGTTCCTCCTCTGCTACCTAGCAACAGGGACAGTATGTGGCTAGGTAGCGGAGAAGGGACCCGTCACCTCCATCTTGGGAACATGGGGGCTGAAGACACATGATGGTGGATACTTGGAGCTTGGAAAGACATCATGGGGCATACTGGTGGGCTGGAGAGACATGATGGGGAATACTGTGGGGCTGAAGAGACATTATGGGGATACTGGGAGTTGGAAGATGTGATGGGGAATACTTGGGAGTTGGAAACACATGATGGGGGTTACTAGGAGCTGGAGAGACATGATGGGAATACTGGGGGTTGGAGACATATGATGGGGGATACTCGGCGCTGGAGAGACATACTGGGGGACTGGAGACATATAATGGGGAATACTGTGAGCTGGAGAGACATGATGAGGATACTGTGGGGCTGGATACAGATGATGGGGGATATTGGGAGTTGGAATGACATGAATAAAGAATACTGGAAAGACTGGTAACATATGATGAGAAATATTTTTCCCTTCATTTTGACAGACCTTTGACTAGATTTACCATAAATTACATTTTTCCTCAAATGCAGGTACAATTTTGGATGCAAGGAAATGAATCTAATTCGAAGCTTCTCGGATCCCTGAAATTTGGTTCTGTTGGATTTATCTGAATATGAACTAAAACCATGCTGCAATGTGAGGGGTGCAAATGAATGACACATTTCTTTCAAGTGGGGAAAATACTTTCACATATTTTTGTATATTCTAATGAGTTCCCTCTGTTTGAATGCCATTTAGGCAACCATAGTACAAAACCTGTTTGTCTAAAATATATCCCATTACAGTTTAATTTAACCAACTATTACCTATATTTCAGGTTTGAGTTTTAACTAACAATCTTAACAGGCTTATATACCAATATTTTAAGAACACACAGATAAAATGTATAAAACATAGTTTAATGTCGGAAGAAGACACAGTATTTAAGGTATCAGACATAGGGCAAAAAATTATTATTCAAATGTATGTTTTCAAATAAAAATTGGGAAAGCAAAAGTAATCTGTACAATGGAACAAATCCTAAATATCACTCTGATCCCTGGGATAGGAACAATGGGCCGGATCCATAACTACGTCCATCTGCCATAGATGGACGTAGTTCAATAAACAGTAGCTACCGCGCACGGTCTTTTAGACGGCATATATGCAATCTACGTATTGAAACGATACGCAGATTACGTACAATAGCTACTACGCATGCGCAGTAGCTACTGTTTATTGAACTACGACCGTCTATGGAACACGGACGTAGTTCTGGATCCGGCCCAATGTTTGTTTGCATACAGCAACCGTTTAAGCATGCCTTTGCTGGAATTTTATGGTAGTCTTTTATGACTCACTCTATCTTTTGCTTGTACATCATAGAAATATAGCTTTTCAGTCAATCTCTTGCTCATAGATTTGCCCAGATACATTTGAAATATGACAAAATAAGGTACATTTTGTGTGACTAGCAGTGGTAAGCATTTACAGGCAACTTTTAGAATAGGTCTGACTATTGTCAATAATTAGAAATACACTTAGTACATTTCATGAAAACGAATGCTGTTTAAGCCATGAGAGAATATAATCTCCTTGGCTGGGGCTGCCCTCTTCTTGCCTCCTGCAATCAAAGGGTTAATGTGCTGGCCATTAGAGAGTTAAAGGGTGGGGGGAGTTAGGGCGGGCTTAGTATAAGGGGTATATTAGGGCAGCCATTTTGAGTGTCAGCCTCTTTACAGAATTTTTTCCCTCCCTCCCCTCCCATTATTATAGAATGTATGCTTAACCTGTTCTTCTTTCCTTTCAGACGGGGCATGATTTTGGTGGTAGCAAGAGGGGAACAGCTTGACTATTCAGCGCATGGGGAACGGTTTGTTAGGTAGGGGTAGGTACACTCCTCAATTATGGGTGGGAGGCCGAGCCGTGCGGCGGGTTTCCCTTCTGCCGCTTATAGCGTGCACGTTGATGGGGGTTAGTACCCGGTTTCTGACCCCTACCTGGTGGGCGCTTTGGACAGGGGGTGCCTGTCGTGTTACATCTTTGCAAGAGCTGTTCCCCTCCTGCTGGTGTCGCCAACCACTGCAAATCTATAGTCTACTAATTCTAATCAATAAATTATGCCCCCTTTTTAAAATACAGCTCATGGTTGTCTGTGTTTTATTTTGGGTTTTGGTGGTTGTTGGGGGAAGGTTGTGGGCAGCCGTCAGTCATGGGAAGATTATGTGTGCATAACATTACATATATGTATAAGTCCTCCATATAAAACATAATATCAAAGGACCAGATCCAGAGTTACGCAATGTGGCTGTCTTTCGCATTCTGCATGTGAAATTCATCTGCATTGTGCTCCAGTGCATGTGCAGCCAAAAGGCCTTTCTGTGCAACATATACGCATGGTGGGCAAGGGGAGGTGCAGGTTAAACCCTTAAGTGCAATTCATCATTACTTACCAACACCATTATCTGTAGGGCTGGTGCAGGGTACAGAGGTGCCATACATGGAAGAGAAATGCCCTCCCCTGGCACATATACAGAGTTTTGCTACAGCTGCAGAGGTGTTGCGTATGCAGTAGAAGCAGAATTCAACATCAGATGCTAGTCACTACAAAATACGTGTGTCTGTACAGCATTGCGACGTCAATTTATTATCTTACAGATTGGGGGAGAAGCATCTCAGTCTTCCTATTTTGATATTATAGGATACATTAATTAAGGTGCATGAGAATGACATAAAAATTTCCCATGCAGGGGAAACAACAGCACAGACAATTTTGAACCTTACATTTAGCAATGTGTCTTATATGGGATAT
This sequence comes from Limnodynastes dumerilii, assembly GCA_011038615.1. Classification (NCBI taxonomy): domain Eukaryota; kingdom Metazoa; phylum Chordata; class Amphibia; order Anura; family Limnodynastidae; genus Limnodynastes; species Limnodynastes dumerilii. The sequence continues at coordinate 112,482 of WWET01003031.1, forward strand.
GCAAGAAATTGTAGATGGTTTGATAAATGTAAAGCAATGATTACAGGGTGAAAATATGTGTACTTTTAAAGTGATCTGCGATTGAGTTATCAGTGCAGAAAGCATGAAGAACTGATAAGCAACACATGCTGAGACTTTAATGTAACTTTGATCAATCAGTGAGATCTGTTTTTATCTTCTATGTTCATTTTTTCCATTAAAAATAAAATATGGATGTTGACACTGAAATTCCTTTTTCTTATTCTTCTATATGCAATACAACTTTTCAATTAAAATACAGAGCTTTATTTTCATTTATTATTTTAAAATTGTGATTTCCTTTGCAAACAGTACTATAATATATACAGTAACTGCGTGTAACATCAGAGACTAATAGTGTGAAAAATGTATATTATTTTTAATAAAGACGATAGATATCAGACACAGCTCACTGTGCTTCAAATTAATTTCAAGGCAGTATTAGAAAACAAAGGCTCAGATTTACTAAGCTGTGGGTATTTAAAAAATTTACTTTAAATACAGTAAAAGTAATAAAAAAAACACTTACCTTCTTGGATGTTATTTCATCTTGTAAGCTTTTAATCCAGGGGGGAGAGTCTTGACAAAAAAAAAAAACATTATAGAACAACACTGGCCAAGGGTATAACTATAACCCAAATATAACCCAAAGACAGTAGAACTTTCATTAGTGCCTGTATGTCGACAGGACATAAGTTGCGATGTTCTATAATGTTTTTTTCATTTGCCAAGACCCCCTCCCCTGGGTTAAAGGCTTAGAAGATGGGATACTATCCAAGCAGGCAAGTGGGTTTTTTTTTAATTACTTTTACTGTATTTAATGTACAATTTTTGGCAATGTAAAGGGTTGGCCCTATTTTTTATTAAGGCATTAAGGTGGATATTTACATGTGTTGGGGACAGGATGACATGTAATGCTGGCACTTGTAGCACTACAAGCATCAGCATGCCCTGGAGTGATGGATTTTTTAAATTTTATATATAGTGGTGGGGTGGGTGGGTTAGTTTCTTTATTATAAAAAAAAAATAGGCTACGGTAACCTATGATTGGAGCTGTTACGGCTCTGATTGTGGGTTTTTAAAAGACTGCCCATTTTGCAACGGGCTATTCAGAGTTGCATGTTTTTTATAGAAACATGCAACGCTGCATAGGACATTTGAGAGGGTCCACTAAAACTCTGAATCAGTGCCATAGCCCTTATAAATAAAAGGTTTGCGGTTCCAATTTCTGCTCCTTAGTGTCATTTTCACTTGAACATTTTGGTGCAAATTGGTAACATTTTGGCAAATTGTGTCTCAATTAAAAACATTGGACTAAGTCTCAAACAATATAATAATAATGCTGTTGATGATTGTGTCAAAGAAAGGCAGTCAGCAATGATTGATCCATCCCTTGCATTTGGAATTATTTTTCTCACACCTTAGAAAGCATTTGTCAAGACATCCAAAATACTGGCGGGTAAGTTGCAGCAGATAAGGAGATATTTTTTTCTTGTTGGGCAAAGGTGGTGGAAAAGCCAAAGTGCCACTCTTGCAAGGCCATATTTAAAGGGAATAACTACCATACGGGTATGGCTTTTACTTCTGGGAATATCAGAAGCAATACAAAATTTTGCCTTTCATGCACCTGTTTGCATTTACTTATAAATTGATTGAGCAACTTTCATTTTGTGTTTGTAAAATTTGAAACAAGCATGTAAGAGTGTAGGTTATGTTTTATGGCCTCTGGATATAATATACCTGAGTATTTTGCTTAAAACACATTACAAAAATAATAGTTAAAAACGTAAACAAATGTTCTACAATATTACATGAAAAAAAAAGGATAGATATTGTCTCATGTTTGACCATATAATACATTTTAATAGTTTTTATAAAAATGTATGCAAAATAATATTTAGAAAATTATTAAAGTTACAATTACAAAAACTTAAAGGAGATAAATCATATTTGGAGCTGAAAACCTTGAGAAGCAAATCTGTAGTTCTCCAGGTGCTATGAATATCTATCTATTTATTTAACCTGGACTGATAGATAAGTATTACATTGAATATTCTCTTTTTATATTGTATCTACAAGTTATGTGCAATGGCCAAGGGCCAATGGCTTTACTATGCACTGTGAAGATAATCACAGCTTTAAATATATGCAAAGAGGTTTGTGCATAAATATAACTCTGGTGGATTTCTGTTTGTTCTTCTGCCCAAAACGGATAGTAATTATTTCTGGATGTTAAAAATAAATGACAATAATTTTCACCTTCAGAACTTGTTTTCTTTCTCTAGAAAGAAAAGAAAATCCATTCTTTTTTCTCATAAGAACTCTTTTATTTTTTTAAGTAAAACTTTTGGTAATGTAAAATTCTTACATGTTTTATTTGTCCCCCAAATGGGACTTAACAAGCTTTACAATTACAGCATAATGTAACACATGGAGGACAGCAGCAAAATGAACATTTTATCTACAGTATACTTCCCGGCTGCTGAAGTGAGAATGAAACTTGTAATTCTCACAGGGCAATACTGATTTCACATTAGATTATAAAATACATTGTACAGTTGAACTGCTTCCAGATGGTTAAATTTGTTGAGCTGAGCAAAACTGTAATATGAACCTTTACTTTACAGTTTTTTGTCAAAACAATAGTGAACAGAGGATCCTTGGAAACTCTTTTCCATGGCACAGAACCACATAACGAGATCGTGTAACTTAATTATTAAGCTTAAATTAAATTTAAAGTATTTTAAGAGCAGTTATATTGGGA
>WWET01003031.1:126412-140851 GCA_011038615.1 Limnodynastes dumerilii
AAAAAAAAGGCATTAAGGAATCAGCTTGATTCCTTATGCCACCACTCCGCACGGCAGCTACGCATTGCGCATGCGCCGTGCGTGTACGGCGCATGCGCGACTATTTTACTGCATCGTCGGCGCTTCACATACGAGTGAAGCGCCGGTGATGCAGTGGAAACACTCACCGGACATCGTGAGTCTTCACGATGAAGGTAAGTTTTTATAAATCTGGGGAGTAAAGTGTCCAGGCTCGCTGCGATGATAAGCGTGCCTGGATCACTATCACTCCCCAGATTTATGCGCTGTCCATAAATAGAGACCTTAATGTTTTATGTATTTTTTGTTTTTATTTGCATCACTTAAACACATGTTTACAATTTCTTATTAAACTACAACTTTTTTTTTACCATGCCCTGTCAAGATTTCTGGCTCCTCTAGTGCTCTCACATTATTTGCACTTTATTCCTTTTTTGACAGTTTAAACGGTTTCTGTCATTTGGGGGTAGCGCCCTGATCAGTCTTTCTCACCATGCCCACCAAGCTTTCAAAAGTTTTTTTCTAATTTGATATTACACAATGCAATTCTTAGCTTTTCCCAACGCTGAAAGACACTCTTTATGCAGCCTTTTCTTCAGCAATTTTCCAGTCGTCTCAACATCTCCCCAAAAAAGCGTTCACTGCGACCATGCAGTTGTGGCGTTGATTTTGTGAAAAATGTGTGCAGTTAGAAGATAATGTTGAGAAATTGTAGTATTTTTAGCTTCCTTGTGTATGTGCTTTTTATAACTGGAGTGCACCTTGCATTTATTGTGGCTCAAATGCTGCAGAGAATTCTTTGAAAACTACTGTGACTCTTTATATATTTCTGTATTTCAGTGTTTACATTTGTGTAAATACATTTCATAAAGCATTAAAACATATATATTGGTTTTTATTATTGCCTTTGTAAGAAGCACTTAGAATGGTGGCTAAATAGATTGGCCTATGAATATGGGATCTGTGGACACTTGCTAGCATTCATGCAGTGTTTAATATTTGTATTCTTTGACCATGAAGATGTGGTGTAGCTGAAAGTCTTTTGTAAGGTGCTGACTGAACATGAATCATTCTGCAAATGAAACACAAATATCTCAGCAACATTCTTAAACTCAATTATGTACACATGGACCTCTCAGAAATGAAAAGCATATCTGGCAGTGTACACATATTGAATATTATAAATGAAAATGGTCATTATACATCAATCCATACTTCACTTGCTTATTGCTTCAGTAATTCTGAATCAGTCAGAGCACACATATATGCACGGATTTAAATTCAGGATTAACAACAAACACAGAAGAAGATTTGTACATGGGCAAATAATTTAGCAATGTGAGGAGTGCTAAGGACCACCAGGACCGGTCATCATATTAATTGGATTTATTGATGGGCCTATTTTCAGATGTAGGCTTATCCACCCAATTTTCTTTCTGGCTCCGATTGAAGGGTGTCTGAATTCTCCTTAGCAAATATATTCATTATGCTATTGCAGGAAGTAATGAATTCTGTGTACCTATTGGATTCTATTGAAAGTCACATGTAGTGTAGTTCCCACCTTTTAACATGGGTACTTTTGATTATAGCACAAAAATATTAAAATCCTTTCATTTAGAATTGATCTCAGAGAAACTACCTCTCAATTCTAAGATTTGTGTCTGCACACTTTAAATGTATTGCTTCCTGCAACTACCCATGTTAAAAGCTGGGAACTACACTACATGTGCTGGATCCAGACTTAAGTAAGTGCTTAAAATTAGTTACTCCTGGGCTAAACCATGTTGATTGCAGGGGGAGTCAAGTTAATTGTATTCTTTGCATGCAGGGATATATCTTTGAATTGCTTACTGCACACAGATACTGACCAGCTTTACTATCACACTGTTATTGAGACTTGGGATAGGAAACATCACCTCTCAACTCTAATACTGTTTGCAACAGGTGAAAGCTGAAAGGCTTCCAACTACCGCACTCTGCATGTGTTTTCCCATGTACCTTGGTTGCTGCTCTCCTACTGAGCAGATCTGTGGTGTCAATATGTAAAATGGCCAATTTTGGAGCTACTGCAAATGCTCTGCTATAGAAGCTCCTCCCATCAGCCATTGAGGAGACCCTTTTGAGCCTTCAGGAAGCTAAGTAACGTTAGTAAGCATATGCTCTTTTTGTCAATCTGGTCACCTTAACGCATGACAGATCATGCCCACTCCAATGGGTCCTTTCAGCCCCAGGCTCATGTGGCCCTTAATCTAGCCCTGCCTTCAATTGTATTATACCACCACCTGTTCTATGTTTTCATTTCTAAAAATGCTGTCACACTTTATTGGAAATCAAACGATATCTCAACAAACTGTCACTGGAGAGAACATTTCTTTGAAATTTATTTAAAAATAATTGACAAGAAGCATTGTTTTATACAGCTATTTATCACTAGGAAAAAATAGATTTTTAAGGAAGTTTATTTACATCTATAATGCTCAGTATATAATCCAGCAGGTGCTGACCTTGGCGGCAGTGGGGCATTTGTCCCCTGGGCCAATCACAGAATAATCTGTTCTGAACTACTGTACATCCTTTTACTTGTTTTCTTAAAATGGCCTTCCAGACAAGGGGCTGCCCAAGACCACAGTTAATCTCAAGGACATCACACCATGTTTGAACATTTATGTCATACCTCAAACATCTGTCAAAGGCAATTTCATGTGGTCATCCAGCATTAATTCTCAAAACAAGCATTAACTTTATATGGAACAGATGCCATTGTAGCTTATAAGAGTTTATAGAAGAGTGCATAAAATATACAGTACATACTATGGATCTATAGATGCTAGTCTGGCATAGATGATCCCATGCACAGTTGATAAACATGTTGGGGACAACTTTGTACTTCTCTTATGATATTAATAGTGGAAGTTCTGTTCAATCTCTTATTCTGACTTCCTAATTGTTCCTATAAATTGATCTGAGCAACTTCCATTTTGTAAGACAATGAATTAAAGAGGAAGAAAGTACCTACTATGAAAAATAAATCACTAGTGGTACATACAATTTTTAAACCGCACACACCTTCAGTAAGGCATTTATTTTGTAAGACCCCTATAAATTGATCTGAGCGACCTCCATTTTGTGTGTTTAATTTTGGATAATAAAAGTATATCATGTTATTGCTGAGACATGCTCCCATCACCCTTGCTGTAACTACATAATACTATTTCAAAAGGGCCATTCGCTTCCAGCCAGTTTCGAATTGGCTAGAAAATCGATTGCTCATGCCTGGAAGAGGCATAGCAATCGATTCCTGGAGCACCGAACACAGTGCTTCGAAAGGTAAGGCTTTCCTACTCCTTTACCCTAACCTTAAGTCATCCCCCGCAGCCTAACCCTAAGTCACCCCCCCACAGTCTAACCCTAAGTCACCCCCTGCAGCCTAATCCTAAGTGCTAACTGCTTGTGAATAAACAAATTAATAAATGTTACTGTCAAGTTGCCTCCTGCATGACAGCAATCTGGAGAAAGGAGCAGTTGGCCCTGAAACAGGCTTCTTTCCGGTCCCAGAATAATGCAGATCAATTTTGCAAGACTATAGATTCAAGGTGGACAAACAGGTCTGGCTTTTGACCCAAAACATTAGCCTCCACCAGGCCTCTAAGAAATCTGCTAGGGTTTCTAGAAAGTTTGATTTAGTATCCTCAGCCAGGCCTACTCCCACAAATGTGGACGACCATCAAGAATTTAAGGTGAAGAGTCCTAGATTTCAAGATGGTGAGGAAGCAGATACACTTATTGGTACTTTTGAGAGGCTACTGTCTTGAGTAGAGATAATAAGTCCCGGAGAAGAATCTTCATGCCAATTGGCTTAATAATGAATTCTGCAGGAAGTACCCTTTTAAGCCTGTTAATAGGAGTCTCATTACCTCTTGTGAAGGGGGAGTACTGTTACGAGCTGTCGATCTGTCAATGCACTGTGAGACCCAACTTTTCCCACTGCCGGGATCCTTGCAGAGTGATTGGCGATGCCCATCATGTGTCCTAGCTGGACACTTCTGTGTCTTGCACTCCTGGCAGCCCCTGGGACATTCCCCAATCAGTTTGAGAGGCTGGTCCAGTGCTCATTTCTAAATGGTACAGAAGAGAGTATAGTAAGAGAGATAATCTTAACAATTATTTTTGTTCAATATTCACTAATGATAGAGAGGGGAAGAAGCCACCTTTAAATAGGAAGACTATACATACAAAGGTTGTCAATTACTACTACTCTCCCTGAGGAACAGGTATTAAAATAATTTTCAAATCTGAAAATGGACAAATTAATGGGGACAGATTGGTTACATCCTAGGATGCTAAAATAGCTTAGAGGATTGCTGGCAAATCCATCTGCTCCTTTCCTGTCTGTGTGTGTGTGTACACGTTATGTTACCATCTCTTGGCGTGCGGAGTCCGGGCTCTGGATTGAATATTATTATTGGCGCATATTTATGACAAAAGGTTAATTAATTAAGTAACACGTGTGAAGCACTTAGGGGACAGATTACTCAAATTCAATCTATGGCTGATATGCCATATTGACTCTTTACTGCTTTGATATACTGCCTAATTCCGCTTGTTTTCAGTTTGAATGGCCAATATATATATATATGATATGATGGCTTTGCCAAATTAATTTATGTTACTTGATTACCATATGTAAAAACAAAACTTGCTCCACAGTGGTATCATGTGTAACCAGTTGACATTGTTGAGCACTGTGGGGTAGATCCAGAACTAAGTACGCTAGCGAATTTATGCTAGCCGGTGACGTAAAAAAACACGATTTTGTATATAACTCCGAATGCACGTACCAGCCTAGCATCAACTGAGAATGACTGAGAACTACGAACGAAGGGGCGTGCCAGCCATACGACACCCTTAATTATGCTTCGGAGGTGGGGGGAGGCATTGAAATCCAGCATTCTTGGCGTGCTTAGGCAGTTATGTACATGCAGCCTATACGTACATCAATAGTTACACTTTGAAAAGTTAAGGTAGGGTTTGGGAAGCGTAAAGCGACAAAAGTACGTACAGCCTAGGGGAGTGCACAGTAATACGCTACGTCTTGAAACGTAATGGAAACGTAGCTCTGGATCTGGCCCTGTGTGCTTTATTAAAGCTTCCTATTTTTTGTCTGAGTGTTATATACTTATGATATGCTACATTGAATTACTGAGTAAGCATATCATATTTGACTATCATATGTAAAAATATAAATTGCCATCAAGTGGTACTATTTGTGATTATTGGATATTGGTAATCTTTATAGGTTTCAATAAGGTTTGCTTCACAACAGAATTACTTGCAAATATATTTTTAATATATTGTCGCCTATATTCTTACTATTTTATGTCATGGTTTTCTATACCCCTTTTTTTAAATGATCATAATCATTAAAAGTTATGTTTTAATATTGTAATATCTACAAGGTAAAACCATTTATGCACTCCTCTTTTCTGTGATAGAGCTGTTTTTTTGCAATCCTAATAGGATAAGATCCTACTTTTCTCTTTCTTTTTCTCTTTGATTTTTGTCAATACGGGTCAAGTGTGTGCACCCCATTATTCAATATGAGCTATATAGTCTAATTTCCTTGATTAAGTCTGTACTTCTCATTCCCTTCCTTCCTTAAGCACATTATTGAAGCTGCCAAGTGACTCAATCCTCGAAAAGGCAATATGGCCATTATTTTTCACAAGATTCAAATTTATCATCACCTACAGGCCGGGATTCTTGAATAAAAAGCAGATGCCTTGTCTCGTTCTTTCCTTCCAATCCAAAAGTCTGCTGCTCCTCCCCAACCTGTCATTACATAGCAATTGATTCTTCTGGGTCTCACTCAAGGTCTATATTCACAGATTCTTATGGCACAGGGATCCAGTCCTGCAGGGAAACCCAACCACTGTCTGTTTGTCCCTGAAACTCTCAGAAAAGCGGTTCTCCTTGAGTCTCATGTCTCCAAAACCACAGGGCATCTAGGAGTCCAGAGGACCATTGAACTTTTAAAACAAAGCGTATGGTGGCCATCTCTCACACAGGACGTCAAGGAATTCATTAAAGTCTGTGAAACATGTGCCATAATTAAAACCAATTGTTGTTCTCTTCCTAGTTCGCTTCTTCTTCTTCAGGTTCCCAAATGTCCATGGACTCACTTGTTCATGGACTTCATCACTGATCTCCCAGATTCATCCGGTTTTACCACTATCTGGGTTGTGGTGGATCAATTCTACAAAAATGGCACACTTTGTAACCCTAAGAATCCTGCCTAATGCCCAAGTCCTGTCCTTTCTGTTCACTAAGCACATTGTGAGACTCTTTGAACTCCCTACTGACACTGTATCTGACCTTGGCCCTCAGTTTGTGGCTAAGTTCTGGAATTTTTTTTTGCAGAGGATTGAATATTCAAATCAACTTGTCTTCAAGGTATCACCCACAGAGAAAGACATACGGAGAGGGTGAACCAGTCTTTGGAACAGTTCTTGCGTCTATTCACCTCTAAATCTCAAGACAATTGCGCAGATAATTTACCTTGGGCATACAATAATTCCTGTCATTCTTCCACCAAGATCTCTTTTGTCTTCAATCCCAGGGTTCCATCCCAGGGCTAACTCTTTGTTTATTCCAGAGACTGATCAAGAAGCATGGAGGGTCACGAACAGACTAAGGGTCAATTAGAAAAAGTCAACAGAGCCCTGCAATTGACAGCAATCCAGATGAAGAACAGAAAAGACAGGCACAGGAAACCAGTAACGTTCAAGGTGGGGGACAGAGTATGTCTGTCAAAGAAAAACATCAAGATCAAACAGCCATCTGCCAAGCTGGGTACTTCGTTTCTTTGGTCCATTAAAGATCATTAGAAAAAAAAATCCAGTGGCATTCAGACATCAAGGTCTTGATCCAGAGCTACGATGGTACACTGAGTGGTCTAACACTCAGCGTACCATCGCAGCACTCCCCCGACACTCCCCTTTGCCCCAGCATATTAACACATGCTTACGGCGGCTGAAGGCTACCCTAACTTCAGCCGGCGTAAGCTATTGTTAATACGCTGGTACGCGGTGGCATTAGTACGCTAACGCCGCCCTCCCAGCCTCATTACCCTCCCTCCTCCCGTCTATCTGTACTAACTGCAACCTAGTAATGGAGGGAAATGCCCCCTCCAGCGTTACTACGCTGATGCTATGGATGCCCGATCCATGATCGGGCTTTTCCATCGCTACAACGGGCAACATCTGCCCGGCACATGTGCAGATCGTCTTTTTAGACGATCTTACGCTTACGTCCGGCGTATTAACGCCAGACGACGGAGGTCAGAATCAGGCCCCAACTATCCAGAAATCTACAAATTCCTAATACATTCCACACTTCTCTTCTGAAACCAGTCCACACTTCCAGTTGATTCGGTACAGTCTCAATTACAAAACCTCCTCCAGAAAAATATGTTGTGGAACATATTTTGGAATCTAAGTGGGTTCAGGGCCAACTCCACTACCTTATGCAATAGAAGGGCGATGGCCCTAAAAAACGTTCCTGGGTTTCTGCTTGAGATGTACACGCTGAAAAAAATTAAGAAACTGTTTCATTCAAAATTCTCTATCAAACCCAGGGTGAGGAGTCCTTTGACCCCTCATCCAGGAGAGTGGGCACTGTTACACGCTGCAGAGGTAAACAAAGCAGCATGTGAAGTTCCCTTGCCTGGGTTCTATGTGCCTGGTTTCCCTCAGTGGCTAGATAATCAATTGAGTTGTGCCTGGTTTCCCTCAGCTGCTAATAAATCTATGAGGTCTGTCTAATCTCTGCAGCTGATTGGAGGAGTGGACTTTAAATAGCCTGAGCACAGGAAGCCTCACTCTCATCTATAGCGCCTGGTGTTCCTGCGTTTGCCTGCATTCTGATCATGTTCTTCTTGTGCTCCTGCCTCGTATCATGTTGTGATTTATGCCCTGTGTTCTCCTGGTGTTACCCTTGCCCTCTATTTCTCTGTTGTCTGTCACTTTGTCTGTCTGCAGTGTGCAGCACGAGTAGCTTGCTACTCACGCTGGCAACTGCAGTCTCAGGCAGGTTCAGCTCATTTCCCTCTGCTGAGTGGTCTGTGTGTTTTCCATCTCACATTGGGGTAGATCCTGAACTACGTGTGTGCGTACGTATAATCGCGGTGCGTATTTTCGTACACGTAAGTTCGCTACACTCCCCACGGCACACCCCTTGCACGGACGTATTTTGTCAAATTACGCGACCCAAACCCTACCTTAACTTTTCCTAACGTAACAGCATACGTCCGCTAACGGACGTACTGACTACGCGAACGTACGCAGCTTAGCACGCCCATACTGTACACTTTAAATACCACCCCCCGCCTACTTCACGTAAAACGCACGTATTGTTCACTAACGTAAATTTGGCAACATATTGTTGACTAACGTAAATTTGTCACGCCCACGCGTAAGTATTTACGTGTGACATACGTGATTCACCCATACGTTCTAAAATACGCTACGTGAATGTGCGTATTTTCTGTGGTGCGCATGCGCAGTGCGTTCAAATCTGCGAATTTACGTCTCCGCCACACGTAAATTCGTGGAAATGCGTAGTTCTGGATCTGGCCCATTGTCTGCACCTGCCTAGTGGGCGCTCCATCTGCTCCTTTCCTATCTGTGTGTGTGCACGCTGTTACCATCCTTCAGCGTGGAGTCTGGTCTCCGGACTCCATCTGTTGTAGTGTATACTTGGTGCTTACCATTTCTCCTTGTGTCTCTACCCTGTGAGTCTATCTCTGGTGTTTATTATTTACCACTGTGTCCATCTGCCAGTGTGTATGCGAGTGTGAGTCAGCCATTCAGACTCTGCTTCCCTGTTAGCAGTGCGTAATATTCCATCTCTTGCTTATCTCACCTCTGCTGCCTCCTGGTACCTGTTGTCCTTCTGTGCGCAAGGGTTCCAGTCTGCATATCTGTGTGAAAGGGTTCCTGCTACATGTGTTGTGTAAGGGTTCCAGGTTGTTATTTGGTTCCTGTTCAGGCACTTTCACTACAGATCTTCCTAGGGAGATATTGCCGGAAGCCTATCCCCACCATTAGGGGCTCTAGTGAATACCTGACCCTGGTTTAGACTCTGCGCCCTGGTGAGAAACTCCCCTGGAGATACTGGTGATATTGCCTATGGTATCAAGGGGAAATTAGACCTTTTTGCAGATGATAGAAACATATATAATGGAGTAGGAGGGGTACACAAAATGAGGGATGATCTAGGTAGACTAGAAGAATGGTCAAGTTGCAACTGCAATATAATGACAAATATGCAAAGTAATGCACTTGGGGCACAAATATCCAAAAGCTCAATATATTATTAAAGGCACTACTTTTGAAACTACTAAACAACTAAAATAGTATATATATATATATATAAACATGTAGAGCTTGGAGCAGAAACGGGAAAGGGGGTATATTGTAGCAGCTTTCAAATATATCAAGGGTTTAACCAACTAGAGGAGGGTGGAAGTTTTTTAAAAGAAGAAGTATGAGAGAACATGAGGGTATGCGTATAAAATGGTAAATTTAGAGAAAATATGCAGAAAGATTATATCCCCGAAATGGTGGTAAATAAGTGGAAACACCGCCCATCTGAGATGGTTGAGGCTAACAATGTAGAATAGTTTTAACATGCTTGAGATAAATATAGGGATATCTTAAAACTCAAACTATACTAAACTGAGGGTAAAATAGGATCTAGTGTCAATACAATTTTAAATTAACAACTAGGCAGACTGAATGGGCCACTTTCTATGTTTCTGTGTTTCGATAATATTCTTCTTACTCTATCTTGTTGCAAAGTGCTGTCATAATGTCTGCAAACTGGTCTTGTTAACATACTTGTCACCTACTTACTTTGATCCACATATAATATAATAAATAACATTAGAGTACATAACATCACAAAACCTTAGAAACTTTGGTATATGTTGAGTGGGTAATGTTAATACTAAAATCTTAGTTTTATTGTACACTAATAAAATAAATTCTGAGGGATATGTAAGAGTTTTACAAATTTTCACAAGATATATTTGTATATGGCAGCATAAAAAAATCAAATTACCAATAATACAATCAGTCTTGAAAACCAAAAATGATAACCTGTGCACACTCTTCTAGGTGGGTTAATGTGTGCAAATGATTGAGAAAAGTACTTCAATAGCAGCAAATGTTGTGATATATGACGTTACATAACAAAAACTCCCCCAACTCAATTTGATGAATTGTTAATGCAGTGAATAATAAAACTAATAATTTAATAAGGTAAATATATCTTTAGGTCATAGTAATTAAATATTGCACCTGGGAACCCCTTTTGAAGCATTTAACCATAAATCAATTATGTAACACATATGTGCCAACAAGCTTAATATATCCATTCACCATTTACAGCATATTAAAAGTATAGAAATAGCATATTAATTGTATGAATTTATAATAGTATGATAATAATTAAATGCATATCGTAGTATGTAACAACTAACTAAGATTCTCAAGTTGGAAATTTAAAGATAAGCACACTATTAATATTTTATAAACATGAACAATTTAGCTATCATTATTTTTTATAAATTAATCTTATATCTAGGTAAACAAAATTTCATTAAAACTATTTCAGTTTAAGAGTTTATTTTGATTAGAGTATTGGGCTCCTTCATTAGTCTTTTAAACTAAATGTATGAACATTATGTAAATGGTGTATAAATACCAAGTATACACATAACAAAAATATATCTATGACAACATTTACACAATAACATTTAATGTTTATTAATATATAATATTATCATATATAATATGATATTATTATATGTATTGATATTGTATAGCAGAAGTGAATTTAATCTAATATAACAATAATATTACAAATAGGGCATCCAAGAAAATGGTTTTAATTCAGTTAATTTCAACACTAATACCTGCTAAAGAAGAAGTAGAAGTGATACATAATAACATTATAATATTAAATACTATACCACCAAAATTAACATGGAATCTCTAGAAAAACAAATTTCAATTATACCACAAGTCATGACAGCTTAGATGGGACTGAATTTAACTACAGGTTTGATGTTTCTCAGAGTAGGGATGAACTTGGTTGCAGACATACGGTAGGTCACAGTTCCACAGGCTGCAACAGAGGGCATAGAGCTCTAGTAAAAGAGTTAGCAGATAGCTACATGCAGGCAATTTAGGCAGGCAATAAAGGAATATGTACAACAAATCTATAATACAACTACAGGCTGAAAAGAAACTTATTTTGGGCATGTAAATAAGTTTTAAATTATAATTTTTTCTGTATTTATCCTCCACCCAACTTTTTCTAGGCCAATAATTTTAAGCCATGCTTAACACTTAAATTATCTTACTATTCTGATTGGCACATAATAGAATCTATATAATGTTAAAAACTATACTGAACCAGACAAGAACAATGGTTGTTAAGGATTCCCAACAACAGTCCTGGGTTTATAAAAATATTTTAGCGTGTATTGTAAAAATCAATCTTAATGTAGATATTAAAATAAGTAATATAATAATTGTTATTAATAATATGCAAACTTTATGTGAGGCATTGCTTATGGCAAAGTAGGTTCCCATGGCTGCATCTATGCCTTTAAAACAAAAAGAGTTAAAATTGTGCATAAAATAAAGTTAATTTTACTTAGTTCAAACAATTTGTGTTTATTTAAATAATATTGATATATAATAATATAAAAGGATTCAAAAAACAATTACAAAATAAAGCATAATTTTCAACAATTGTGATCAATTCATAATATGAAGCCTCAGAAAAATCAATGGTTTCAGAAGAGTGTCAGAGAACTTTAACAGGTTCTAAATTTGTATATCCAGAATTAAAAAAATAATAATATTTTATTTGCTTTAAACAATTCGGCCCAGATTCAGAAATGAAAAAATGCAAACTGCAAAAATGAGCACTGCACATGCTCAAAATGTGAGCTAGCACAGAAAGATGGGCGCAAGTGTGCCCATCCATCTGTGTTTGCATCTGACAGCACTGCGCCTATAGAAGTGGGAGTTCCATGATATTTAATTGAGAAAAGGGGTGTTTTTCTCATTTAAATATTATGTGCAGTGCTGTCCGGTGCCTACTCATCTGCATTATGCTAACACCATCCCAGGTGTAAGCGTAAGGACCAGGTCACCGAAGATGTAAAAATTAAAGGTAGTTAGTTTTAAAAAAAACAGTAAACAGTTAAAAAAAAAAGCACACAATACATTTCACATATATAATTCCCTCCCCCCCTGCTGCTATAACTAAAATAAATAATATCAGGCATGCTGATGTTTGTAGTACTACAAGCACCAGCATGCCCAAGGATGCCAGGGCCTTGCTGGCTCTTGGAGACCCACAAGTGCCAGCATGCCTGCTATACAGGAACTTAATGTCCCCCTTAGTATATAAATAAAAGATAGGGTCGGCTTTCTATTGTTAAAAAAAAAGAAAAGATACAGTACAAACAATAAAAAAGACAATTACCTGCTCTGCTGGGGTCCAGTCTTGTAAGCTTTTAATCCTGTGGGGAGTCTTTGCCAAAAAAAATCCATAGGTATATGTTGCAAAACATGTCCTGCTTGCAGGACATCCCACACTAATTACAGTTCTGTTTGTTATTGGGTCTTATTCATACCCTCGATCATTTCCCACACTTGTGATTATAGAACTACAAGCATCAGCATATTATTTATTACATTTATTGTGGCCTTTTTAAAGGCCCGTATTGCTATGGGCAATTCAGAGGTGTGTGTTTCCAAAGAAATCCACATCGCGGATCCACTAAAACTCTAAATTATTATTTTAATATTTTGGCAGTTTTTTCTCTTTTTTGCTTTATTATTTGTTTCACATTGGCTATTTTTTATAGTAAGTGATCCTTACCAGAACGAAACTAAAGAATTATTTTGAGATAGACTCATCAAGAGTCCATGATGAATTTACCTAACTTTTCTGACCATTACCCAGAATTTTAATTAACAATTATAAGGAAGCTTATTAGACAGAACAACAAATTTAATTTGCAGCCAGTAGAGAGCAAAATCCTCTCCATACTCCAAACCTTGAAAAGTTAAGAGTGTACCCTATGGAACACTGCTCATGAAATATTCAACTTTAAAATTTTAAGTAATAATCAATTTTCTTTCTACATGGCAATGTTATGCTATTCCTAAAAACAACAGGAAAAGCAGCCATATTCATTCTTGTAACATTAGTTATCACATAAACACTTAGCACCAAACAAGCAATTAATGTGCCAATAAATCTCCAGACACCTCACCCAAGGCTGACCTTTACAAGAAAATGAGAGACAGCAGAGATGTCCCAGCAATCAACATTCTAATTGCTTCTCAGATGAAAAGACAAATGACACTTGATGCCTTGAAGTAAGGACATTGCCTGTATACAAACAGAATTCATGTGAATTGGAATAAGAAGCCCAATATACAATGACCTACAATTCAACACTTGTTTGATATTTGCAATCATACACAACAGTTATCAGAGAGGATCAGCATAGTAGTTTAAATCTAAAAAATAAAAACATTGACTATTCTGACCTATGGATAAAGACCCTCTCGTTAGTGTATTATTTATTATTTCAGAAGCCTAAAGGCTATGAATTGTTTCAAACCAAAATAAATACTTGAATCTGAGAATCCACAACTAGCATACACAAGACATGTAGCTGCTTAGAAAGAGAGTGATATTTTTTTTTTACTTTTATCTGAATAATGGCCCTGATTCAGAGATCCGTCGGCGATGGGATCGCAAATATATGCATCTAAGTGGCAGGTCGGAGCAGGTTACATCCCACTGAAAAACAGTCACTCCCCTTGCAAACAGCGGCCGGATCTAAAGTTAGACCTGCATTGACTTGCCCTATCTGGCCGCAGTAACTTCCGACCTTATGTGTATTAGTTGCGTATATTTAGGGTCCTAAGTCTGTAAGCGCGCCCACTTTCCCTCATCTCAATGCCTCCCTCGCCCATTTCTATGCAAATCCTTCAGTTCGTAGATTTCGCAATTGTTCCCGACCGATTCACAAGTCCGACCTTAAGGCATTTCCGACCCTATCTTCAACATAGACGGCGTTGCACTATTACTACGCATGCGCAGTTGATGCAAAATCAATCCGACCCTAAATATACGCACCTAACTATCGCCATTTCTATTCCTTCAGTTCGTAGATTTCGCAATTGTTCCCGACCGATTCACAAGTCCGACCTTAAGGCATTTCCGACCCTATCTTCAATTCAACCGGCGTTGCACTATTACTACGCATGCGCAGTTGATGCAAAATCGATCCGACCCTAAATATACGCACCTAACTATCGTTAATAT
>WWET01003031.1:142596-158953 GCA_011038615.1 Limnodynastes dumerilii
GTAAGCGTAAGCTGCCATAAAGCCCGCACGACAGAGGGGAGTGACAGGGGGTGTGCACTCCCCTCTGTCTCGTGTAATTTCAGACCCCCGCACGCACGGAAAGCACGCGGGGGTCTGGATCCGGTCCTATATTCTTACTTATGCATTATCTCTATAATATTTTTGATGTTATGTTGAGTCATTCACTGCAGATACAGTAACTCGTATAAAAATTCAGTGAATATGCAGGTGCAGGAAACATCCTATGGCCACCCTTTAAAGAGAGAATATGTTAACCCTTAACTATCTGATAAAAAAAAAAACAATGTTCCATTTTTGCATTTAGACATAGGTGAGTTTCTAATTCCTCATCTGCATTCAGAAGGTAAACCCAGATGCTGTCCTATAATTGGGGATCCCACATGATTAAAGTTACTAAAATGCCAGCAATACAACATAAATGGCATATATTTCAAACTATGCTACTTTTAATTATTTGTTAACTGGCCCATGGATACTATACATCATTTTAGAGATTGCTTTGAAATTCTCTTAGACAATAATGTTTAGATTTAAGTCAATTTTTGGAGAGTTGTCAGGTGCCGAAATAACATTACTTCCGGATAGTTTAAAGCAATTCAAGTTTTTAAATAACATAATAAAAAATTTATGCAGCCATAGACCTACTCATTGAGAAAAAAAATACCAGTATCTCTTAATGTTGATAAGAAAGTTAACTTTCAGTCTCTTCAGTGCATGTACTGTTATTTAGTGTTTAAAATTTAATCTGCTGAGACAGCTAAGATAGCAAAAAAAAATCTAAACTCCTGGAACTGTAAAGTCAATGATTCCCACAGATACATTAATATTGGATGGGTTTTTTCTGTCTCTTCAAATTTCAATCTGTTGTAGCCAAAACAAGATACACTATTAACAAGAATTGTGGCTATTGTACATATAACCGTAGAAGGAATTGTACTAGACCAGACAGAGTTTTTAACGTGATCTACCAGACAGTTGTTTCACAAGATTAACTCATAAGGGTTCTATGCAGTTTGTTACCATTGTTAAAACGGTGACAAATTAAAATGTAGAAACCCTGGAGTTAAATTACTTTTAATCCTTTCCAAAGTCCTGATAAATTTCAGGTTAGGATAAAGGTAACATCCACCCTATCTAACAGCTGGAGGGCACAGGAAATTAACCAATACCACAATTGCATTGGACCTGATTCACGCTTAAGAAAGTGTTAGGTTCTTAAATATACGCAACTAGTAGCAAGGTGACTCCGCCCGGCAAACCCACCGATTTTCAGCTTCTTAACTGACTTAAGAATGCCGTAGGGCTACCTTAACTTTAGGTTCTTAGTTGTGTGTGTACCTTAACTTTAGTTCTTAGTTGTGTCTGTAGGGAAGCTAATTAAGAATGTTTCTGCCTAACCGCGCCCAGATTTCCTCATTTAAGTGCCTCCCTCCACCTAATCTTCTAATCTTCGTTCTTAAGTTTTCCCGGCACGCCCCTTCCTTTTTAAGTCACTACGAAAATAGAAGAAATAGGGTAACTGATTCACAGCAGTCCTGTTCTTAAGTCCTATGTAAACTGCATATTTTAAGGTTTGCACAAATAAAAAATTTTTGAGCAACAGCAGGCTCCAAAAAAGATGACAGTGGTGGATTAAGTTTAGAACAAAAAAAAAACAGTTTATAAAATTAATTTTGACAAGCAACAGTGTCTTTAGGAGAATGTCCTTTGGAAATATGAGTTAAAACTAGAGTTTATTAGTAAGTCACATCAACTTTCCACAGATGAAACAATTCAGGGCACATGGGCACATCAAAGCACTCTAAAGCTAAGCATACCGCACAGTGTCAAAAACCTTTGTATTAGTCACAGATCATGAGTCCTCCTATGAGTAATGACCCAAAACATGCAGTTAAAATTTCCCATAAATCATTAGGAACAAAACTGAATTGTTAAAACATGTAGGATGGAGAAGGCATTGATAAAACCTGAGACAGTTTGCTTAGGAAGTTTTGGCCAAACTATCTGTTGACTTGTGGAGAAGTCTCACTGAGAGCTACAGAAATCACCTGATTACATGATTGCATGATTGCCTGCAAAGGTTGTGCCCAAAAATATTGGGCGGAGTGTCCCATCATTTTTCTCCATGCCATTTTTATTTGTTTTATTATTTAAGCTATTGTGAATAAAAAGTCAAATGCAAAGTTTGATTTCTATTAAATATAGAATACTCAGTGAAGAATAACAATATTTTTTTTTCAATTTGAAGTTATTTCAAAGAAAAATAAGGTTTTATATTTTATCGTGGAGGGGCTTCAACTTATTTGTCCACATCTGTATGAAATATTAAATTCAATATTAAAGTTGAGTACACACTTCATCTTTTTCACCTAATAGTCATAACTATCACATGATAAATGTTTGAAACAATATTATATTGATGTCTATGCTATAATGATCATGCTTTGTTTTAAAGCACAGTGCTACGTTTGATTTCATGTTGTTCCAATTCTGCAGTATGTACACACTAACAACCATCTCATCTGTACAACAACTGTGCAAAGAGTTCCTCCAATTGGGATGCCTTTGTGGCTATACATAATTAAATGTATGCTGTCACAATCGTTTGAGTAGAGGGGAAAATTTCACAGATCTGAAACTGTGTGTACACAAGAATTAACATGCTCATTGGGACTTCAAATATTTATTACATTTGTACTTTTGACACATTATGTAAATGTTTATGATGTCTGCCCAGCTTACGTCTTTCCCAAAAAAGCTAAAATTTTGCAAAGCTGCACCTTTATTGAACAATTGCGCAATGATTGTTTGTAGATAAATTTTTGTTTGGGTCTCAAAAACTAAAATGCTGTTAATACCTACCGTACAATTATGAAGAAAAAAGTACAGTATAGTATGAATTGAATAATAAACTATATCAATTGAAAATATAATAGCAAAATCATTTTTAATGTACTTTTGTTGAAAAGACATTCAGAAAACTTTCAAAATTCTCAAAGGTGCAAATTTATTTCTACCTTTTAAATTGGTTTTCAAGGGTATATCAGGTTACAGAAATCAATGATACCGTATAACTTATAATATTCTTTAAATAAAGATTTTAAGTTTATCAAATCTTAAACACAAAGTAACAATCAAAGATTCAGTATACAGACCTTTTCAACTCAAAACTAGCATTACAGGAGGTTCCTGGATAAAATATCTTGTAGAAAGCAGTATACACTAAAACAAAAAAAGTATAAATTATTAAATGTTTAAAGCAGAACAACTGGCAGATCATGTCAGATTTCTTCACATGATGTTTCAGCTGGCTTATATAAAACATAAATATATAAAGATAACCTTTGAAAATGAGATAGAAAAACATGAACACAATAATAATTATTTTCAAAAGAACAAAATATTCTATTTCAAAATAAAAAATAACTCAAAACCCCAAATGGTTTTATTAAGATAATAAAATATAATACAAAAAAATGAAGAAGAAACTGTGCACAAAACTTCTTTTACCTTTCCTTTTGAAGTATCCCACAATAATCTCTGATAACACACATGTATCAGATTTTATTAGAATAAGACAGATCAGTACTAAAACAGTGTGACAGTTCAAATATAAGACCAGTGCTGCACTTCCATATGTTTTCATACGGAATTGCAGCGAGAAAACACTCTGCGAATATGCAGAGTAAAAGTGAGCACAGAAAGATGGGTGCACTGCTGTCCATCTGCCTGTATTTGTATGCTCTTTGTTAATGCAATAGTCTTTTCCACTGTATTTGTAATAAAAAATGTATAGTTTTGTACTGCTGCGAGCACAAGTAGCTCACCGGACTCCATGCGTTTTCACCCAAATTTTATTCTAGTTCAGATTCTTAATTTAATAAACTATTTATTAAACGTTTTAGTGTAAACATAGCCCTACACATGTTTTAAAATTAGCAAAGTTAATTGAAGCATCCATTAATTTTTAACAAACTGCACAATCAGATTTTTTTTTTTGTTTTAAAAAGAACTGCACCTCTTCCATTATATATACACTTCCATACATTTCATATCTTTAATACAAATATTTGTGCAATACTTATACATGGTTGAATATAACTCCTTGAATAAGGTCATCACTCTTTATTTAAATAACATTAAAAAGAACATAAAAGACTGTACATAGTGTATATATTATTTATTGCTATTTCAGGCTATGAAATATATAGCAGCAATGTTCAGTTTTTGCTTTCTTGAACATTAATGTTCTGAGTGCACAACTAACCAAAGAAACACTCCTAAATTCTTTTACAGTAGCAAAGACAAGCAAAAACCAATATATTTACCTTAAAATCATAACAGTCCAAGCAAAATAATTGGGTTGTTTGATAATATATGGCCATAACTATAGACACCAAGTTGGAAAATACCCCACTGGTTTAGAATATTCAGGCCTGATTCACAGTTGCGAATAAGATAAGTAGATGCGGATACATGCATTTCCCAAGTTTCTCAAGTTTTTGTTCTATCTCCCATTTTCCCCATTTGTAAAAGCACTTAAGACTGCCATAGGGCTACCTTAAGTGCCCGTGCATATATTCCTTCTTAAGAAGGAAAATACGCATGGAGATCCTTTCCCCACGCCCTCCCCAGTTCATTTTAATACCTCCCCTCACCCACTCTTCTTAATAAAGTCACAAGGCTGCAGTGGCAAGCCTCTTCTTTTCTTAAAAACTATGTACGGTCTTTGGGTTAAACCCCTTCCCTAAATGCTACGTACATTGTGCAGTCAGCATGACAACACATGCACCATAGTAAAATTCTCAAAAATAAGCACCTAAGAAGCAACAGCAGAATCTGAATCTGGTCCTGCATTTCTAAGTTGAACATGGAGTTTGATACTTAAAGTTGCTAATATTGCTACAAGGCTAATGCATTGCTTAAAGCTCCTAAATTGAAATACAAAGTAATTAACAGTTGTGCTCAACTAATCCGAAAATCAGGGAAATCGCTGTCATGCATGGCAGGCCCACCTGCTGGGGGAAGTTAAATGGGGCTTCATAAATCATTAAACCTTTGTTTACGGCTTCCTACAGACATCAGACAATGGAGATGATGTTACCTATTCAGTATCCTACAAAAAGAGTGTATAGCTTATCCTGTTAATTGAATGGGTGATGTCAGCTCTATTGTCTGATCTCTGCAGGAATACAGTACCTGCTAAAAGGTAAATAAACAAAGTGTTAATGATTTACTAATGGGCTTCATTCTAGCTTTCCCATCATGTCGTGAAATTAACATTTTAGAATGAAAAGTTATATCTAAGCTTGACTGAAGCAACTCAGGCACCTAAACAAAACTCCACTATGGTTCCCTGCTAACTATGCTATAATTTTGCTATAATTGTATACATTCCACTGCACACCACCAACCATTCTCTGTTGTAGTTATCTAGGTATTCTTAGCATTTCTAATAAATGGGTAAATATGAAAACAAAATTATGTGGGTCAGGTGTGTAGAAACAATGGCCAAAAAATGAATGCACAAAATAGTAGTAGGTGCCAAAAGTAGTAGAGGCCACCAATAATAAGTGATTGTTAATTCCAGAGCAGCTCTGTCAGGTGACTTTTAATAACACTGTGTATTTACTGCCTGTTGATCTCTGCATCTCTATGAGCTGTAAGTAAAACTATAAAAAAGAATTTCCCTAAAACATTTGCTTTAGAGTGTTTGGCAGTACATAGAACAACACCTGCAGTTCATGATCTATATCACTGCAGGTACAGTCAATAACCAGGACATGTGCATAACTAGCGGAGCAATTGTATTTCCAAATTATCTCACTAAGTCTCCTTTTTCCTAACGAAAACAAAACCACAAGATTTATATAAATCCTTCCAAGTTGATGTTGGCTTTGATTGTGTTTTAACAACCTTGGCTTTTTGGGTCACAGTTTCACTCAGTGATTAATAGTGTCCTAAGCCACTTAATACATTATTGATTTTTAATTCGATAAAAAGGATTTCTGTTGGCAAATCACATTATTTAAGAGCATGAGAGGGTGACTGAACAAAAGACAATGTCCTGCTACTGAAGCAAATCCTATGGGAAGGTGAGTCACTGTACTAAAGTGGATTTAACTATTGCAGTGCTGACAAATCAACAGATCTTAAACGGAATGCATTTATTTGGGATAGCCCTTCAAACCTAAAGAACTACTGATTTTATCATAAACTGAGTCTTTATATACTGTATTTAAATAAGTCATGTTGCATTTGCTTTGAATCCATTAAATGGAAACATTTTTAAATTAATCCATTGTATATTGCTGGCTTCTTCTGAGTGAAACAAGAGCTGGAAACATATGGGTGGAGGACATTATTTATGCAAATATCTGACTAAAGCCACACCCCTGCATAATCCATCTCCACTGTAGCCAGCAGGGCTGTGATTGTCCCTCTTTCAATTCCCTTTAACCTGTTGTATGCCACATAAATCAGTAATATAGGAAAGGTCACAGATGTGGTGGGTTTTAAAATGGGTAAATCAAAAAGGTAAAAGGAGATTGGAGGAGGAATGACTACAAAGTCCAATTGGCTACAGCTGAGATGAAATCCATGTTTAGTTTAAATACACAATAACCTCACAGTCTCAATATTGACGTTGATATTAAATAGAATAAAAAATTTTCTTTGTGTCTCAGCTGTTGTTTTATATCTTTTAGGTTATAACTTGATATAATTTCAATTACCTTTATGAACATGGTAGGTACCAGCACCACAGAATCATAGAAAGTATATGTTACTTCCACTACTTACAGTTATACCATCCTTGATGAGTCGAACTTAGTCAAATTTTGGAAGCAATACTAGCTTTGGCATGATCATTACTTGGTTGCGAGGTACCAGTATCAGGTACTGTGAATAATGGAGGAATCTGACCACAAAATATATCACAGAGGCATGAAGTGGTTCTAGACAAAGGTAATATCAACTTATTCCTATTATTGTCTATCCAACCACATATACAATTCAAAACAATAAAATGGTGTACTTTTTGGAATATAAGTTTAAGGTTCCTTATTGGGAAGGAATTGTGTTATCATGATAGGGCCCTGTATACTATATTCCTATGTTTAGAGTTTTATATTTATTTCTATTGATCTTTTTTCTCTTTTGGTTACCGTTTAGTATCACATTCCAACCAATATATGTAAGGAATCAAATATTCAACTGGGATATTTTATATCTATAACAATTTTTTTTTATCATATTATGGTTTGTTTTTTTTACATTATTTTACTATAACCTATGAGCACAGTTCTCTGTTCTTACAATATTTCTTATTACCAGTATCATGTATATCTTGATTTATTCTTCTTCTGATTGTATTTTAGATTTCAGCATAATGCTCTGCATATGTCTATGTTTTTATAATATTCCTTATCCATGAATGTAATCTGCACTAGATATAGCTTTATTTATATTTCTCTTGTTTTTACTGGGATTGTATTTAATGCTTTACCTTCTTCCATAGCCTATTTAAATACATCTATACAGCTTATGATAGCGATATTAGCATTATATGAATGATAAATCATTTCAAATAACCATACGAGTTTATGCACATTATTTTTTATAATTATGTGATATTATATATAAATTGTCAAAGTCTACAAATATATATTGTTTACATATTTCTGTATACTATTCTTATGTTTTGAATATATACTTTACAAGCAAGGTATAATGCTTGATTTTATGGGTATGCAATTAATGAATTTTATTGTTTTTGCTCCCAACATATGTAATACAATCGATGGTAAAATTAGACTTGTGGGGCAATGCATGCAATAGTATAATTAGATTAAATGAGTATAAGCACTTCCTTCCATCGATATATCCAACAGAAAAATAAGTTAGTAATCATCAAAATCAGCAGAGGAACTCCCTTCATTCAACACTTTCAGTTAGTACCATCAGAGGAAAATCCACTATAAATATCCATTAATATTTTTAAGCTGAACAGGATTTGAAAAAGGATAGAGCATGTCCAAAATACATTACCCAGTTGCAACTGCTTTTGCAGACGGCTTCTAAGAGTGGCCTTATGACATCTTGTGGTTTCCTCACTTCCTTGCTTCCCCACTGACCGCTGTCTCCGTCTTCCGCAGGAATAGAATTTTTTTTTAGAACATATAAATAGAACATTGAGTTTCCAGTAAAATCAATTTTGACTTTAAGTAAACAGAGAAGAATCTCCAAAAGGGACAAGTATGCATAGTACAAAACATATAAATTTGTGTGAAGACTCAATTGCTTGATATTTAGCCATAAATATAATAACATGATTAAATGTGGAGGAATCTGCAATAACTGCACATAACGACGATCTTTGAGAACTGCAAAGGTTTAGAGTAAAAGCACATGTTGGCAGTTTGGGAAACAATAATAAAAATGTCTCCTCTTATTATTTATAACCTTAGCTTTTATACTTCATGAGACACAACTCCAACCAGGGTGAGACTATAATAAGTTAATACGTTTTTAACTTATTACTTTTTATAAGAATCATTCAAGTGTTTTAGAATTTGTATGTGTTTTGCTTATATTTAGTTCCTTGTGAATAAACTCCATTTTATTTATCTGTTTCCTTCTCTATGAACTCCTCACTACTATTTGTAAAAACATTCATTACACTACTCAAAAAAGACTGTTGAACAGATTGATATATGAAATGGAATGGAACTTATCAAATTGATTACATTTAAGTTCTTTTTAGTCTTATATTGTTTACTGGTTTAAGGATTACATAGCATTCCCAACATCAGCACCTTTTACAACATCATCAGCTTACTAGCTTAATAATTAGCAGCTAATGTCTTCCTGCGGAGATCAGGCAATAGAGCTGACCTCCCCCATTCAATTCACAGCATGACTCATACAGTCCTACTGTAGGACATTGAATGGGTGATGTCAGCTCCATTGTCTGATCTCTGCAGGAAGCCATTAGCTGTTAATTGATAAATAAACAAGGTTTAAGCCCTCTTCAACTTTCCCTAGCAGGTAGGCCCACCATGCATGGCACAAATTCCCCTGATTTTAGGAAAGGGAAAGGTTAAACTGAGTACAACTGTCTAAAGAAAAAAAAAATAGAACTTGCTAATTGTAAAACCGTGGGCACAAAAATAATAAATCAATAAGTAAACATATATATAAAAAAATATAATATAAGACAATAATACAATATACTAGGTGTCTCCCCCCGAATAATCACAATGCAATTTATTAATTAAAAGCAAATAATAAATATAAAAAAAATATATATAAAAAAGAACACCACTTTATATTTATACACACATAGTAATCGCTAACTATTAATCACAAAGTTGTATCCTAGATATAAATAATACTGTGCACTGGTTTGATAATCTAGAACAACTTATATTTATCATCTGTATAAAACAAATACAGTCTGCTAGACCGGCATAGCAAGGGGAACAATCAATGTGCAATCCTGAAAAATAAACGTCTTGAATATATATGTCTAAAAAAGGCTCAGCCCAAAAGATACAAAAAGAAAATCCTCATTGGGAGGCGCCGCTATAAGGTTTTTATTTTTTAATTGAGTACAACTGTAACTTATTCCCCACTTTATGCATATGCAAAATGAAAACATATTGCAGATGAAATGATATATGTACATAAACCAAAGGGACTGCAAAAATGAATGTTATACATGAAGGGCTTGATCCAGACCTCCGCCCACCGTAACTAAGACCGGCAGTTGTGCCGATCTGCACATGCACCGGGCAGATGTTGTCCGGCATACCTAGGGAAACCTGTTACTCAGGTTCGGGCGTCCATAACTGTTGCGTAGTTATGGTCGAGGGGACGTTCCTCGCCGTAATTACGCAACAGTTAAGGAAAGAAGACGGGTGTAGGAAAGGTAATGAGGGTCGGAGGGCGGGTTTGGACATTTACGCTCTTGTGGCCGGCGTAATTACACACTGTTACGCTGGCTGAAGTAGGGGGGGAGTGCATGCTGATACGCCGTGTGTTAGTACGCACAGCGCATCGGTGTAGTTCTGGATCAGGCCCGAACTTACAAGGCAATCAGGAAACTGAAACTTTAGCATTTTCTCTTTCCCCTAAATTTTTCTATTCTCTTCATATTTAACTATTTAAATGCTTATGAATAGTTTAAAAAAGTCACTTTATTCTGGTAAATTTTATTTACATAATTAAGGAAGAGATTGGTAAAAACTGTAAACTTATAAAAGAGTATAGGGGCCTAATCTAGAGTTTGGGAGTAAGGGCAATACAGGTGCAAGTGTAATGCACTAATATACCTCGGTAATAAGTTATTGTTTACTAAGGGATTATATTAAAATACTAAAGGTGGACTGGCAATTTACCTAACAGAGAATGAAACCGACAACAAATTGGTAATTAAATATTTTTACTTTTACTGTAAATATTAATAACTCTTTTCTTTTTCTTCTCTCATCATGTAATGAATATAATTTGATTCAACCACAATCATGGATAAGTCTTTTACAATTAATACAAGTTTACAGAGAAAATAATTTTCCTTCTCTTAAAGCTTCTAAGCAAATTACAATGGAAAAAACAATGAAACATTACAATTTGTAGTAAGTAGTGATACAATTTTACTACTATAACCAAACCTTCAACTCCATCAGTTTATATTGTAACAGATAATAAAGGTAACAATTTCCCTCACTCTCTCTATTTACATTACACATTTAGATTACTAAGAAATAGCAACAAAGACACAGAAACAGTTTATCCTATCTGCATGAGGAGAAGTAACGAATTTGATATGAGTTCTAATTTTACTTTGAATGCCTTATAAACTTTACCCGCTTCTAACCTAACTTCTAAATGTTCCTAAAACAATGAAACGTCCCAAAGATTAGACCATAAACAAAGCGGTCAGTAAGTTTTCTTCTTAATGTTTTCTGCACTGAGCCTTATTTTTAAGTCGCAGTATCTGGCGCTTTGAACTCCGCTCTGCGATCTCAGGTCTGTAGTCTGCAATTGTCACCTCTAAGCAATTTTCCACTTAACACAAGAGTTGATGATACTTTGTCCCGGTGACCTGCTGTCTGTACTTTATTCTTTATCAGCTGCTTGTTGTCCACATTTATCCCCTTTAACGCAATGGCGTTATCTGCACTTGTCACTTTAAAAGCTTCTTTACATCAGTATTGGTCACTTTAATAGCGCAGCTGTACGTAAACACGGGTCACTTTATCCTCAGCTTAATATCAAAGTCTATCACTTTAACAGTGGCTTCATCTGCACTTGTCAATTTAAAGCAACTTTGTTTCACATTTGTCACTACCACACGCCTTGTAGCAATTCATTCCTCTTTAAAAAGCTTTACTATCGGAACTCTCACACCTGAATTTCCTTGGCTCAGCTCTCCGTCTGCTCACCACCCAGCTCCCTCCAATATGTCAGCTCTCCGTCTGCTCACTGCCTCAGCTTCCTCCGACTGCCATTTTACACCAGCTCCTCAGTCACCGCAATATTCACTCTCTCCGGTCCTCTGCCGACAGCTACTTCTCCAGATCACCCCCTTTCACTTTCTTCACTGCTCTCCGCTACCTTTCTCTGTCCCCACAACTCTCAATAGCCATATCTCTCTCTCTCACAAGCTCCTTTAGCCACCATAACCTTCCTCTTCTCCACTCAGCTACCAACTGCCTCACCCACTGTCCTAACTGTCACTCCAACTGCCTTAACCACTTCCTTTTCCTGCCTGAACTTTCCAGGCTCCCTCGCGCTGCCGCATGCATCCTGTATCAGCTGGCGGTTACTTAGCAACCACCAACATGTCACGAGCCTCCTTGCGCCTGTAGTGCAGCAGATGCAATAGCCTCCGTACTGGGGTATCACACAAGTGTATGGCTTGGTTAAACCATTTAGCAAATAAAGGGGTGCTAATTTGTTTTAATTTGCATGATAGCATAATGCCTGAAATAGTGGTAAGACAAAGCTCAATTCAATTCTAATTTAAAGTTTAATTAAAAAAAAGCTCTTTTTGAAATAATGTAATGAATTATCTCTCCCATATTGCAACATGGGTTCAAGTATTCCAGCATTTATGTTTGACTTTAAGGAGGTGATCCAGAGTTTTTGGGCAAACGGAATGGGCAAGCATTGTACGTCGAATACAGAGTTGTAAATTTCTGTGACTTTCCGCCAAAACACACAGCTCTAGATAGGATGTAATGAAAAGGGGAAGCACAGATGTGAACACATGTACAGAGGCTGCGGGTCATACTGCAGCCTCTACCACTTTGCTATGTATTGAATGAGCTTTTTTTATTAAGTTTAACCATTTTCCGTCTTAAAACACCCTTTTAAAGTCTTTCTACATTATTTACAGTAATGTCTGAACATAGAGCCGCATTCCGCTGCTATTCTGACATAAAAGAAAAAAATATAAATATATTATTCTAACAGCAGAAATGTCCTTTAAACAGTTAATTAATCAAAACTTTTCAGTGTTATATTTTCAGCATGTGTAGATCAGTGCTTTTATTACATATAGGATAATTTCCCTATTGAAAATTACCTGCTGCTATGACTTACACCATCCCCTGACATGCTGTAAGATTTTTATGGAAGCCGTGGAATACCTTAGACATCTACTGAGCCTATCTAAATGAGTTAAATGCCCTTTTTATTATTTTAATAGCATTGTCCAATGAGCGCACAGCACACAGATGTGCAGACAGGCGCAAGGGAAGCTCTGCGGCTGACTTTGTGCGTTTGCTCCCGTTCTCAGCCTTTTCTGAGTATGTGCAGTGTGAAATTCCACTGTGCTTTCGTCTAAAAAAAAGATGGATGCGCAACTCTGGATCAGCCTCTCAATATCACCAAAACCTGATTTTTTAAAAAGTTTTGGATGAGTTTTAAGATTACATATTATAGTGTCTTTATAAGAACACCCAAGAAATGCACCTTTACACAAATAAAAAAGAATAAAAATAAATGATACAATTTAGTTCATCCCCTCCACCCTTATTTTAAGTCACAACTAAATCCCCTACAGCATTTCTCCTTGTGCAACATTAGCAAGCTAATGTAGTCTGTACATACTTTTCAATTATGTTTTGCTAATTAGTATGTTTATTAAAACAAAGATTAAAGCTTTTGTGCTCATGCCATGTGATGACAGAAATATAATAATAATTTAGTTAATGTGGTTATCCTTCAATGCACTTTTCATACAGAACAAAAGAGAGGAAAACAGACATGAATCACAACTGTATAATTTCAACAAAAACTCATATATTCATTAATGTAAGCAAAATTGTTTGCAGAAATTACCTCTTGCCTTACGGCTGTAAGAATGCACGCTGCATAAACTTGGCTACTGAAAGCTAATTAAAATTATGTATTCGGTTAGAAGGAAGAAAAGTTAAAATAGTCTCTAATTCTAAGATTTTTTTTTTATTTTATTATAAAAAATATTTTTTTTTTACAAACCCTTAATGTGGTGAATACAAACTTTTCAGCAGTGATCAAGAAAGATGGTATTTGGATAATTAAGCACAACTTTAAACTGTGCTACATCCTTTTCGTTTACAGAAATGACATGTATGTCATAATAAATATAGTAACAATAAAGTATAGTAATTATAATCTAATTCCTCTTAATGGGGCGTATGCAGAGCTCTGGCCGCATTGCATATGCGGCCGGAGTTTTCCGATATGAGCTACTGCGCATGCGCAGTAATTTTGTTACATCTACTTGTTGCAACGTAGATTGCATATACGCGGTCTTTAAGATATATTTCGGATTGATATGCACTAATGTATTTCAGTTTGGTGTTTCCAGTTTGTCTCATCTTGGTCTATTAAATATATGTATGAGCATAGTGGGATCGAGGTTTGGTAGTCTGCTTGAGTAGCACCTACCCCTGATGGATGATATATTATGTTATGGTATTTTTTGGTAGCCTGCATTCGTTATGTGTTCATTTTTTCTTCCATTTTCCATCCACCATTACCTTTTTTCCCCTAATATAGTTTTTTCTTTTTTTTCCAATTTTTTTCAATTTATTGCATTCATTTATTTATTTTTATTTTTTTCCTTGTTTTTATTTTTTTCTTGTTTCCGTTTTTTTCTCATCTGAGTTATATATTTTACTTTGTTTGATTATCAGGTTTACCTCCCTATTTGCCATTCAGTAATTTTGCTACTTTTTATTTTCATTATCACTTTTTATTTTATTTATTTATTTTTTTCTGTGTCTCCAGATTCTTGTGTTCCAGGCTGTTTATCCTTGTTTTATTTTTATGACCGTTCTGTCCATGATTTATGTATATACCATCCTGCCTGCTGATGTGATTTTGTAAGAGCTACTTGTTTTCCCATATGCATTGCCGTTTGCCTTCTGCTTGTACAATGTGCGCAAGTGGGTAACACTGTTATTGTTGATCTGTGTTACCTAGGGAATGGGTCCCGTCGCGCAGGACGCTGCTTCCGTCCTTTGGGCGACGCTTACTGCTCCTGGACGGTCCCGCTTCCACTGCACTGTTTGTAGGAAGGATGACTAATTATTTATATGTCTTCTCAAATTGTCACCATTATTGTTGTCCTTGAAGAAAGTTTTTCATTAAACTGAAACGTTGGACCAAAGGTTTTTGATGCCAGTAGTTTATTGATTTGTTTGAGTGCCGCTCTATTTTGTTTTTTGTCTATATATATATATATATATATATATATATATATATATATATATATATTACGGAACTCGGCTAATTGTCACAAAACTTGCTTAGGTGCTCAACCAGAGAAGGTGATGAATAAAATAGTGGAAGGAGGCACTCTAAGGCTGTAAATAAGTAAATACTGTTAAATAGACAAAGAACAACCCAGAGGCGCCTAATAGTGCAGTATTGTTAAATAACTCAAACACCCATAAAAGGTGTATGCATACCAGAAATCCTTCAATAAGGAACATATAAAGGTTTCTTTGATTTTCTCCAGTGATCCAGGATAAATTCATACAACAAATTCTCCAAAGCAAAAAAGAAAGCAGAAAAAAGCCATCTAGTGCAGCATTGGCAAAATATATAGTAATTTTTAAATGAATATAATCAAATATGCGTACAATAAAATCTATTTAAAAAAGATTATCTGAGGGTCTAGGTGAGACCAAACAGTATTTTACACCACACAGCGTTTCGTCCTTGGATTAACCTTTGGACTTCATCAGTAAATACTGTTGTCTGCTTTATTAATCCAACGTTTCAGTGGATAGTTCCACTTTCCTCAGGTATCATACAACAAATCCTTTTTAACGGGTTCTATACAGACTAGTATTCATAATAAGGATTAGGACCGCAACACTTTAGTCATGGCCTCAAGCCACCATCCACCTTTCCTTAAACAGGGCTTAAGGTGCAAACACACTATACAATTATCTGGCAGATATCTGAAAGATCTGGCAGTTGGAATGGAAATCTGGTAGTGGATGAGAGCAAATAGTATTGTCAGTTGCTCTCATTCATTACCACATTTTCATTCCAACAGCCAGATCTTTCAGATATCTGCTAGATAACTGTATAGTGTGTATGCACTTTTATTCTTTGCCCAGTTACGGGTTTGAAGGGTAAATAGTAACATCAATACTCGAGATGAACAGTTGGATGCTATGGAACTAAAATTTTGTGATCGGGGCTAATCGACACGGACACTGACCGAAGCCAGAGCCAGAGCAATTGCCATTCATCGGACAGATCTTTTGGAATCCAAGGAGAAAAAGCAAAAACAAGGTGTAATTCTTTGGGTGAATAATTTTTCACGTGCCAGCCCGTTTATCAACAAAGCAATTAGGTTCCTTTGGCCTATTATACAATCAGACAGTAGTTTACCATCTCTTAATGCATTAAGAATCATGCCTTGCCATCTGAGAGGACGCAATTTACCGGATCTCTTAGTAAAAACTGATATATCGAATAAACCATGCACTCCACAAACTTTTTTTAGTAAAGCACCAGGGTGCTACCGATGCCTGGAAAACCTTTAGCCACCCCTACACAGGCAAACAGTACAAAATACATGCACCACCAAGTGCGTGGTTTATTTGCTATGTTGTCCTTGTGGACTCAATCTCCATCGATAAGCCAACAGAACTGCACTAAACTTAGGCTCAGCAGATCAATCTGTGACAAAACACTTTTTGGAGCAGAAATGTCATCTATCGGATTTAAGATGTAAAGTTATTGGGCCAGATCCAGAACTACGCATTTCCGCGAATTTACGTGTGGTGGAGACGTAAATTCGCAGATTTGCACGCACTGCGCA
>WWET01003031.1:165886-191336 GCA_011038615.1 Limnodynastes dumerilii
GATATGAGATAGATAGATAGATATGAGATAGATAGATAGATAGATAGATAGATAGATAGATAGATAGATAGATAGATAGATAGAGCAAATGCAAAGCTGTCACGAAGTTCATCAAATATATTCTCTCTGCCACTGCACATAACTAGTTCTGCCAAAATACATTAAAAATAAACACATTTTTAAACATTACAGTTATTGGGAGAGATTTATTATCGAAAAAAGGCGCCAATAGCAACTAATGTGATTCTAGACTGTAAAGAAAGCAGGAACGTGATTGGCTGCTGTAGGGAATACCACATTTCCTTTTTTGAGGATTTAGTAAATCTTTCCATTACAGTTACCATAAAGGTACAACACTATTGAAACTCACATAATTGCAATCTGAGGTTAAGAAAACAGTGGTCATAATAAATGGATAGAAACCACTATTTCTCATTATCGTAAGAGTATTATAAAAGGAAATGTCTCTAGATATTTTTATTTCTCAGTTCATTTATTTAATAAGCTGATTTACAAGTCAAATTGTAATAATCTGGCACTATATAAAAACATGTTAATAAATATTTGTTGGCAATGGTCCTGGTCTTAATTGGAAAATAAACATAGGACTGGTTCTGTTTTCAGGGTGTTGAAGCCCAGCACGTGTCAGCTTGTTATAGTGAACAAACGAAAAGCGATTTAACTTCAGAGAGCTGAACACACGTGTTACCAAGGCCCAAAACCAAGGACACCGCCTAAATAACCAATAGGCCGACCACTCTGTACTGCAGCCTAGGGTTGATGTGATAAGGGTTACTAGATTTCCTAAACAGCGGAAAATGGGGTATGTTGCCCATAGCAACCAATTAGATTTTAGCTGACATTCTCTAGTATGTATAACATCTCCACTTTTCTTTAGTTTAGTAAATCTAGCCCATAGATTCTACATGACCTAAATGGTTGCTTTCTATATGGGACTGGAAATTGGACCAGAAGGAACCTTGTCTGCTACAGAAAACCGCTTTCGCTTCTCCTCCAGCCGCCTGGAAAGTTACATTGTGAGGTATTAGCATCCAGATCTGTCTGTTATTTACACATTATTGATATGACTACACATGTGTTAGCTTAGGGTACACAGAACCCTCAATCACACAATAGTCCTCTACATGTATGGCTGGGTGACTTAGAACCCCAGAGTCACATGCAGACCACAGAGAAGTCAGTTATGGTTCTCAGGTTCTTTCTATGTTGATGTCAAGTATCATGGTTATAGCTTGTAATACTTATGTAAGAGGTCTGTTATATTTCGTTATCTCCCAAATGATACCAGCCTGACATGCTACTGTAAAAGGTGTGGGACTTAACCAAAAGGTGCATAGTTTCGAATATAATGATTTAGGGGTCAAGTCTGGGTTTCTCAGGGGTGGGGCCTAAGACAGGGTGGAGCCTAAGCAGATCAGGGGTGGAACATGAGTAAATCAGTCTACTTTGCCATCTGGGAAAGTTGAGAGGTATTGTATTACATATAGGCGTCTCTTTCTTTGATTACATATATTGTTTTAATATATTACCAAGGTTACATTTATTATTATTATTAAGGTAGTAATTATTAAAGCCAGTGGACTTCCTCTTAGACACATAATGAGGGCTGTCAGACATAGTGACAGCTAGCACCAAGGTCACCTGTACTGGATTTCATCCTGCTGATGGGTCCCTGGAACCCGCCTGTACTTCCATGACAGAGCCCAGTACTGTTGGATCCGAGCGCCATCATGGAGGGGGGGTAGACATGACTGGTATCTATTGGAACTCAATCAGAAGAGGGCACCTGCATTCTCCAGCTTTACAATGTATAAACCCCAGGAAGCAACCGTATACAGCCATCTTAAACCCGATCGAGAGACAGGACTTTACGATCTCGCTACAGATATCACCAGACCAAGCGTAGCATCACATTATGCAGTATATAACATATAATCAACATAACGCAAATGTTCCTTGAGCTGAATGTGCTGCTATGAATGAAATGTGTCTGAACTGAAGCTATACAGAATCATCATTCATTATTATTATTATTATTATTATTATTATTATTATTATTATTCTGCAACCCAATGACCCCAAGTTCTGCAAGGATCCCTAATACTTTTGACAGTAGGGATAGTTTTATCTAAGTGGTGGAACTTGTGGTGGAACAAGTCCTGGTATCAACTGGCCTAGGACTATTTCAAACAAAAAGTAGTGTGACCACATGCCCAGATCTGTAAAGTGTAAAAATAGGGTAAAAGGAATGTTCTGCCACGTGCCTGATGTGATGTCTGGATTGCTATTATTCATTTGCACCCACCCACAAGGGTGACATTTTAATCTGGCAAAACATTTATAGATAATCCTAAAATACCCACTCACTTGCACAATTTACATATCTGTTGGAAACAGATTTGCTAGGTCAAACATGGTTGTAAAATCTAAATCAACCAAACAACAGATCAACAGAGTGAGTATCTGTCAATTTCCAAGTTTTGTAGATGTAGATTTGTAGATACTGATTTAACAGATTAGCTGTCAGTGTTTGACCATCTTTGCTTAGACACTCTCTTCTAAATACCTCAGCAACATTATGTTGTCCTGCCATTGCCACCAGGAGACATTGGGCCATTAGCTTTAATGGCTGTTCTGTGTCAAATGGATGGCTTATCTTGGATCTGTTGCTCATTAACATG
Source organism: Limnodynastes dumerilii (assembly GCA_011038615.1). Taxonomy (NCBI): domain Eukaryota; kingdom Metazoa; phylum Chordata; class Amphibia; order Anura; family Limnodynastidae; genus Limnodynastes; species Limnodynastes dumerilii. The sequence goes on from WWET01003031.1 coordinate 168,589, forward strand.
GGATTTTTTTCCTTACAAATTATTTTCTGGGGTAACAACTGTGTTGCAATAGTGTTTTTTTTTTATTAGAGTACCTCAGACATAGGATAAAAAACATATAATATTCTGTTAGAATCCTTCATTTTCTTTTTAATAATATTTATTAAATCACATGAAGCAATGAAATAGTTTCGGATTTATGTGTTCCAGTCATTGCATTCGTGCAATGGCTCTAGGAACAGATCTGGAACATTTTGACATAAACAAGCCAAGATAAGAGGAGTTTGGGCTTAGCAACTGTGGCACTGACTGATTAAAGGGAGACACATAAAGGAAGCTAAAAATTCAATTTTCAGCATTTTTTTTTTTTCAATTGATTCTCCTGTCCAAAAAATACTTATTTTATTGCTCGAAAGGATTTAATATTCTTTATTTATACACTATATTTAGATACTTCTATATATTATTTATATTTTACAGGGCATTTCAGGAAAATATGCTTTTTTATTGGCAGACAAATGGATACACTTATATAATTAATCTATGGTGGCTATCATAAGAAAGAAGATTTTAGACACAAAAGTAGAGAGTTAATTTACTAAATGATAATTTTCTGCATTCCAAAGTTTATTCTACTTGATTCAATATTCATCTGATTGGGAATTGGGTACATTATTTGCGTATAAATATTAGATCTTTGCTCACAGTCCCCATAAACTGTTTTGTATTGGTAACATCCATCTTAGGCAATCCATTAGCACTTTGTAGTCAATTCCTTTTTTAAACCACTATACGAACACTGAAATTGTGGCATGAATTGATTGAAAAGTAGGAGGTCAGGTAATCAGCAGAAAATGACTATTGTATGTAACTAATTGATAGATTTAGATGCACGTTTGTGTTTCTTATACCTTGTTTCATTTACCTGAAAAAAAAGTTTCTAAGTAGAGGTAGGGATAGGAATATAAATGTAAGATTCACGTGTTGAAGAACAGGCAATTTAGAGATCTGATTGTGCATACTATTGCATCCATGCTATTTCATCAATGTAGGTATAAGAAATCTATCTATCCATCCATCCATCCATCCATCCATCCATCCATCCATCTGTCAGTGTGAGTGGAGTTGTTAGCTTTTGATCACATCGTAAATGTAATTGCATAAGAATCGTACTTCAGGACGCAGTCCTATGTTTTTGTATGTCTAGTATATTATAATCATCAAAAAAAATTGATAGATTTAGATGCATGGTTGTGTTTCTTATACCTTGTTTCATTTACCTGAAAAAAAAATGTTTTTAAGTAGAGGTAGGCTAATGGTGTAAGTTAGAGATTTGATTGTGCATACTATTGCACCCATGCTATTTAATCAATGTAGATATGTACAGAATAGATATAGATATAGATATGTATAGAAAACAGCTGAATAAGCTTTCTCCAGATGAGACATTTATGTGTCTCCCATAGGGTGATACTTAAATATCAAGGCCGTCATTAGAAGCAACATATTCTTCAGTGGCTGTCATCACCTGTGGCATAGAGGTAGGATGTTGCAGGATAAGGTCATTAACTCTGCAGCACCGATAACCTTGTGCCATACCCAGATCTGAAGGGATATGAAAATAGGGGCTTGGTTTGACAAGGGGATTTAAGGAAATTAAGAGCCTATGATTCAAGAAAAGTTTATATAGTTTATAATACACATTTCAAGAGAAAGAGAAGGAGGAAAAGTCCCTTGTGTTCGGATGTAGGGTTCCAAAGGTGTCAGCCAGTTTGTGGTCCAAGAGAAGGTGTCCAACTTTACAATGCTATGAAGTCAAACTTCCAAGAGGTGAAGCAATAGAATACAGTAGAATACATAGAGTCTGGTCAATGTTGTAAATTAAGGTCTCCTCCAAAGGTAAGAAATCCCCTGATGAGAGGCTCCAGAGCTTCCAGTACCTTAGCAAGGAAGAAAAGTTAAGACCGCATGTACGCAATCTACCTACCGAAATGGTATGTAGGTAGCGTAAATTAGCTACTACGCATGTGTAGTAGTTCATTTCTTAGTACTACGCACTTAAGATGCTTCTTAAGTGTGAATATGGATTTAACCTTCTCCAAGGACAGGTAACATCTAACAACAGTACCTGAGAGGTTGTCATCCAATTTGGGGTTGTCAGGTGGATGAGATCTGTATCAATGATTCCTGCATATCTGTCAGTCTTTGGGGGATCTGGAGGCTGCAACAAACAGAGGGATTTAGCCCAGTTTGTAATATCAGGTAACAAAATATCCATCATTTTGCAAAAACCCAGAAAATCATCTGGGGTTTGGATGGTTGTTGTTAATTCACTATGTAGCACTGACAGACTGAGTGGGAACCCCCATCTATATTTGACATCTCATCTCTGGAGAACATCCATTAAGGACTTCAGTAGACACCTTTGTTGGAGCGTACTTTAAGACAAGTTTTGAAAGATCTCAAGAAGATGGCCATCAAACTCTAGGTGGTTATTACGTCTAGAGTTAGTGACAATGGGCTGGATCCAGACCTTGTTAAGTGCATGAACTTAGTTACACCTGGACTAAACCATGTTGATTTCAGGGGGAGTCAAGTTAATTGTATTCTTTGCATACAGGGATATATCTTTGAATTGCTTACTGCACACAGATACTGACCAGCTTTACTATCACACTGTTATTTAGACTTGGGATAGGAAACATCACCTCTCAACTCTAATACTGTTTGCAGCAGATGAAATATGACTCCCCTGAAATCAACATGGTTTAGCCCAGGTGTAACTAAGTTCATGCACTTAACAAGGTCTGGATCCAGCCCAATCTCTTCATTCTTGGTGAAATACAAAAATACCAGAGGGCCTGCGCAACTCCGTTGCTTGCAGAGCTCCACAACTGGGGTAGAACACCCAATACTACCCCTATTCATTTATATCCTCCTCAAAGAAATAAACTACATACAATACAAAACAATGATGTGGTATGCTCCGCGCTGGAGATAGTGTAAACAGTACCTCAAACTCTTCACAAGATATTCAAAAAGAGTCTACAAAGAATGTTCTTCTGTTATACGTTCTCCTTAGTTGTTTAGAGCTGAAACGTCTTCTATTTCCTCTTTTTGTTAGAGTGTCCTAATGAGATTCCATCTCAGTGGTTATTCCACACAGCGATACTCAGGGGAAAATAAAAGAAAAGAAACAAATGTGTGACTCTGTATCGAAACTGCCAGGTAAACTCAGTTTAAATCCCTACTCACTCTCTTTCAGTGTGCGCTTATCGTATATAACAATCCCGATCATCTATGGCTCCTTCCTCCTGGAACTTCTGTACTCATCTCCCATATATAAAACACAAAGAAGGTACAGGAAAAACCTATGTGCAGCACAAGACAGACTCTGTACATCAAATCCCAGGCGATTGCTAACTCACAATTTCTCGGCTTGGTATGTAGCATATAATGAGTTTCTCTCAACGTGGTCCGGATACTTCGCCTTATCCTCTCCATGGGTCCCGAAGATGCACGGTTTCCATAGGAGAAAAGGAGACAATCTTGTACAGCAGTTTTAACAGGTAAGTATTAGTAATCTTCAATGAACTACTCACGTGCTATTTCTTTGTTTACATGCATATAAGTAAAAGGCTTTTTTCAAGAAGTTATCTGTTTCCAAATAAACGATCCTTCTTGTTGCTTTGCATCAACTCCCTTCTTAATGGCAATAAGATAATGTGGACGGGATGAGAAGTTTTCAATGTCCGTAAAATATATTTATAGAGTCCTCATATATTAGTGTCCTTCCGCAATTAAAACATGGAACACCTTTGATCTAAAGTTGCTTCAATTTTTAATTCCAACACACAATTTAAAACAAATATCAACACGCTGTATAAAAACAATAATAAAAACTCCACGTGCTTCAACCAATAGGTACACTTCGCCCGGGGGCAAATCCCCTAGCCCTTACACAAGGGAACCATCCATCTAGTTGGAAAGTACACCTCATACACCAAATCTTGACTGTAAAAGGGCCCTAACAGTCAGGCAGGTAAAAGTAGAGGGGAGGGAAGGTATATATGTGGATCAGGGATAGATAGAAAAAACCTCACGCCGGGACATCCTCTGGGAGACCTTTGATTTACCGATTGTCTGTTATCCAAATCATCTAATCGGGTATGTAAGCAGTTATTCTCCTGGTTTTAGTGGCAGACTGTAACAGCTAGGTGCACTTGATAAGGGCCAGAAGCTTTCTTTTTAACCAAACTGTGGTCCACTCATTTTTTACATTGTTTTTGTGCAAGGAAATTCAGCTTAGTAGGTAAGGAATCCAGGCATTGAAGGATAGCATCTAGGCTATTCTTGTGGTCACATAAGTAGTGAGGATGTTAGATACCCTCTGGGGATTGACCAGTGGGGGATAACTTCTATTTCTGAATAGGATGGAAATGAAGACTCATAGGGCCTGATTCAATTAGCATCGCACCCTCGTATTTTGCGGTGCGATGCTCTTTGTGCAAAAAAAAAAATCTATTTTTATATGCGCCTCATAGAGAGTCGTATAAAAATCGGATTCTGTAATAGATGGGAAGATACACACTGCAAAAATGTTCCCATCTATTGCGGGCCGCGATGCTAATTGAATCAGGCCCATAGGGGGACTTTGCCCTAAGAAGTGTACAATGGGATTTCAATAGCTGACAGATGTCCCATACAGATTAGGTATTTCCTAATCTGAGACTTTCTCTGTTTTGGGATGCTTTTTTTTTGAGGAAAACAAGATCTATCATGATTCGCCGTAAATGCAGTTCGAGCATAGGTCAGATTAAGCCCATGGGTCCCCCCAAATTAAGCTTGTCAGCAATACATTACTGTGAGGAGCATAGAGTTGGAATGGCTGATAACAAAGCTCAAGCGAGAAGGGGGAGGAGCAATAATCTATTATGTGGAAACGGCTAGCAAAGGGCAGGTGTTAAGGCAATTAACCATTAGGAGAGTAGAGGAAGTGGCATTGCTGAAGTTAAGTTCAAAAAGACACAGGAGTAATCTTTGCAGATGGGGGAGAGTACAAAGCGAGAGCCAAAAGAGACCTGCAGGGATCTGGTCATGCTGAAAGCACAGCTCTGTCTATTGATACCTCTCACAGCTGGAGTCAGCAGAGTCTCAGCAGTGGAGGCTTATCTAACCATGATCTGTGGATGAGCAGGCACTCTCTAAGAGGAATTCTCGGCCATAAGCAACATCTGAAGGCAGAACTAAGCATGCTGTGGATCCAAATCTCACTCAGCGCAACATGCAGTCTCCAGCCTTGTGGATCTGGTGTCCCCAGCGGCTCCTGGTCAATCTGTCCTTCTCAGGGAGTAAGTAGACTAGCTAGGGTTGCAACACCTGCAGCTTTTCGCAGAGAAAAGCAAGAAAGTGTGAGTCAGGACGCCTGGTGAGGTCTGATGCAGGGCAGGCCTCATGCTCTGGGGAGCACTAGGAAGCAGCTCTCCATCTGCAAGCTGGTCCTGGGAACACCTCTGGTTTTCAACTAATATGGTCCATGGAAAGCAGGTAGCTAATTTATCAGAAAAACTACTTTTTCTATGTGTAATTGCTTGTTGGGAAAGAAGCACTAACAGAATGCATCCATTTATGTTCAGCACAAAACCATGCACCCCACAAGTGACTATGGGCCTGATCCAGAACTACGTGTGTGTGCGTTTTTTTTTGTCCGTTCATTAGCGTAAGTGTATATTTTGAGCGATCTGCGCATGCGTAGTAAGCGTATTTTCGCTTAGAAATACGTACGCGCGATCCACAAGTACGTATTTTCCTGTACGTGTGATCCTGATTTCCGTAAATGTGATTTTACGCCAACGTAAAGGAGGGGGCATGACAAACGTAAAATATGGGTGTGTCAAAATATGCTAATAAGCAAAGAGGGCATGTGAACGTAATTACAATCGATCCACATAACCGTGATAACAAACGTAAGAGAATTTACGTTTAAAAAAGTTAAGGTAGGGTTTCAGTCGCGTAACAATAAAAAGTTTTGGAATTTCCGTGCCGCCGCGTAAGTTCGTTTAGCAGAGTAAATACTTATTATGAAGTGCTGCACCTGCAGCTACACATGTGAACCAAGAACCTAATTGTGCAATCTATATAAATTTCAACCCTGTTAGTGTTTCCTTGTTCCTTGATCTGGAGAGGTGTTGGAGTGGTTTGGATTGTGTTCGTTTGAAAAATATATCTTGCATTTCTGAGTAAGTACACATTAGGAATGTATAATTATGTTTTTTTTATTAGATTCCTAATATCCTATCATGTATTCGATTGGCCCTGTTGGTCATGTAAGTGAATGTTAAATGTTGCAATGTTCATTTATACTCCTTTATTTTTTAAATTTTGTACTTCATTACTATAATTAGTATAATAACTATAATATCAAGTAATAATATATAATAGAATCTAAATGTAAAAAATAACCTAATATAATGATATATTATCTATAATAATAATAATAATAATAATAATAATAATAATAATAAAATACTTATAATATATATAATCATATATATTATTATATTAAATACTATAAATACTATGTGTATTGTCTAATTTAGTTTCTTTACTAAATTGTCATGTTTGTGACAAATTGTTTACTATGAATAATTTTTCATAAAAACCTCCTATAATTGTTTCTGAACTGTCATAATGCAAGTTAATTACCATGGAATAAAAATAGAGATATTTCTGATACATACTATTTTTTTTATTTTTAACTAGGTGATTATGTTTAAAATACCTAAGAATGTTATCTATACAATACATAATCTTCTCTGTATGTGTGCCATTTTTGTTTATGTATGAATACATTCAATCCTCCAACACGTTATATGTCTGATTTTTAAACATATCTATTTTGTAACCTTTATAGGCCTTTCTAATAATGTTTCAGATGTCTCACATCATTGTTGCGGCTGCTGCTGTTGAGGAAGAGGACCAGCTCCATAGCATGGTCCTTCGTCCACGTCCGAGTCATCGCCTGAGGACCAGGGAGCGCATCTTTAGACCACGTATCAGTCTGTTTAATGTGTCTGACGAGGAGGTTCGGCACCGCTATCGCCTTCCTCCACATGTCATATTGGAAACCTTGGAGATTGTAAGATCTGATCTTGAGGCCCATATTCGGTGCCTCTGTCGCCTTCCTCCACATGTCATATTGCAAACCTTGGAGATTGTAAGATCTGATCTTGAGGCCAATATAATGACACGTACATCAATTTCACCATTGACTAAATTCCTGGCGGTGTTACAATTTTGTGCCTCTGGAACATTCAAGAGGGTGATGGGATGCGCAACAGGAATGTCCCAATCTTCCTTTAGTCGTGTGCTTGAGGAAGTTTTGCAGGCATTTCTGTTGCGTGTCTCCCAATTTATTAATATGCCATTGAGTGAGGAAGCTCTTGTGCCTATTAAACAGCAATTTTGGGGGATTGCTGGTTTCCCGCACGTTATAGGAGCCGTGGATGGTACGCACATCGCTATGGTGCCAAGGAGTGGAAACCCTATGATTTTCCTAAATCGCAAGGGTTTCCACTCTCTGAATATCCAGGTGGTGTGTGACGCCAACCTCCTCATTCACAATGTTGTTGCCAAATATCCTGGAAGTTGCCATGATGCCCATGTTATGCGGCTTTCAACAATATTGCGTAAATTAAATAGAAGATATTCTGAAACTGGTAATGATGCGTGACTTTTAGGTAATTAAATGTACTTAACTTTCCAAATGCACATTAAACCTTACTTATAACATGTGATTACTAAAGAAAATTTTTTTCCCATAGGTGACAGCGCCTATCCTCAGAGACCCTTTCTGTTAACGCCAGAGTTGAACGCCAGTACAGATCAAGAGATTGCACACAATGCAGCCCATACAGCCACCAGACAGGTCATAGAGCGCACATTTGGACTATTAAAATCTAGGTTCAGGTGCGTCGCCGGTCTGGTGGAGCCCTCATGTATGCTCCTGTAAAGGTATGTGATATTGTTGTTCTGTGCTGTATATTGCATAACATCGCAATACAACATGGCTTAACCTTTGAGATTGAGGCTAACGTGGAGGAGGGAAATGTTATGGAGGAATACCATCATGGCTCCACTCATAGCAGCAGTACTTATCGCAATCGTGTGATTGAGACATATTTTTAGGTAAGTATTAGTATCTTTATAATAAGCAAATTTAAAGACAATCAATAACCTAAAAAATTATAACAAGATGTTGTCATAAATAATCTGGAGTTCAACTTTAATGTGAAACTACATAATAATGTATATCTTATTTATACTTAAACAAATTATAAAAATGGTAACAAAGTAACAAATACCAAGTTATGTTTTTTAAATGCTTTAATTTAAATGCTAATAAACAACAAGAATAGATGATGTTTAGCATTTTTGATTACGTGACATTTTACTTTTTGAACACTCTGTTATTTTTTTTTTTGCAGTTTTTTTCCCACCTTTCTTTTCTTTTGGTGCTGGTGATAGTGATGGTGCTAGTGATGGTGCTGTTTTAGATCTGGTTTTGGGGGCCAAAAAGCCTATTTCCGTGTTGGCACACATTGCTGCAGATCTTTTGGATGCTCTGACTGGTGCTGGCGTTACATTTGTGATAATCCTGGCTGATGTTGATGGGATAGCCTCAGGTATTGTTTGCATTGTATCTTTTTTCACAGTATAATCAAAGAAAGCTTGCATAACATCTCTAATACTGGTTAATGTATCATTTAGTCTGTCCAATGCCTTGTTACTGATGGTCATTTGGTCATGTAGGGGGTCTAGTTTGTTGATTATTTGAGTTGTGCGATGTTGATTGGCACCGATTGAAGTTGATGGGCCGGGAATTTCCTCATCATGTTGTGTAGGTGATGGGATGGATGGTGATGATGATGATGATGATGGAGATGGTGCCAGAGCTGGTGGTGGTGGTTGTGCAGGTTGTGGTGTGGTTTGGGATGTCCCTGCTACATCTTCATCATGTAGGGATTGCGTGTCATCCAGTCTTTCATTAATATCTATGAAAGAAGAAAATGAGATAACAGGGAACATGCAATGTGACTATGTTGATAAATTTAAGAAATGTAGTTAGTCATGGTATAAAAATTTCAACCTTCTAAGATGTCTACACAGTATGATGCTAGCTAACTAACTCTGTCTCTCTTTCTGTTTCATTTTAGAATTCTACTAATCTGATGAGATACATTTAAGGACATTCAACATTTCAGATTCTACAATGACACACTTGAAAAGCTGTATATGTTTAAAGTTAAAAAAATTAATATAAAATCACTTTAGCAATTACCTTCCATGTCTTCGGATTCGGTGTTTGCCACTGGACGCAAGAGTCTTGGTGGTGGACCGTCCATGGTGTCATGGTCTCCAACACCATCTATCTCAGCTGTAGACACAGCCTGCATGGCAAAGTTTTCTAACTCCGTGAAATTTAAGGTATCAGGTATTGGTCCAGCTCCTGTTTGTCTTGAGTGAGCGTATCTCTCTGACATTTTCTTTTTAATTAGATTTTTTAAATCCTGCCATCTGTGTATGAAAATAAATATACTTTAACAATAGAACAATATATTTCAGGTCTGGTTAGGACAACTTGGTTGAAAATGAAGCTATAATAATATAATAAATAGCATTTTAATAATAAGCTTATTTTTTTTTTTTAGAAGTTTTACTGTTCGGAACATTCAATTTGGATTGATCTTCCTGGAGTAGGTGACAAAACGCTCGTGAATGCCATTTCAAACATTTGCTCTCAGATGAGCAGAAATCTCACCATCCTCTGTATATAAATTCTCCATCACCTCAGTCACTAAAAAAGTAACCTCTTGTGCTGTAAAGTTTGGGTTTCTTTTCTGTCCCTTTGGACCCATGATGAGCACAGTGTGTACTTACGCACGTGGACGTGGGTATTGCGCACCTTTTTACGTGCTGCATTTGCACTCTGATTGGCTAATGGCTTTGACTGTTTTCATTGGTTTGTTTTTCCATTATGTCTTATTTAAATCACCTGTGCGTTCTTTCACTCATATGTATGAACGCTGTATAAGATTCACACATGAAAATCATAACCACTTGATTATATGCATTTAGCAAAGTTTTAGAGAACGTTGTAGTGAATTGCAGGATGTGTGTGGGCCTGTCAACTTTATTCTTAGGTGATTGACAAGTACATCTGCTTATGAGTGAAATTAATTTGAAATATATTGTAGTGGCAGAAGATTGGCTGCTCTTTGTGGGCGTTACAAGACACAACCAATGGCATAGTTAGATCTTAAGCAGCGTTAGTATGACGCGTCGTCACGCAGCGTCACTTAGCGTTAGTTCATACTTTTCATTATAAAATGGCAGCTGCACGCGCGGAGCCTTTAAGCCGGCGTGAGTTGCGGATTCTAGTCCGCATTATGGACCAGTTCGGCCTCCGCCAGCCCCGCTGTAATGCTGCGGTAAGGGCTGCATACTACCGCATACAGCGGGAGATCAGACGCCGTCTTCGGGTCCAACTTATGCGCCGGTGGTCAGATCTGAGGCGGCGCCAACCCGATCTGCTGGCGGAGGTCTGCATGCAGATCCGATGGCATGCGCGGAGTAAGTATTTACTTTCAATCATTACTTTCAGTCATTAGTTTTTACTTATGTACTGCTTACTATGCAATGGTTGTTTTTTTTTTGTGAAAGCATAATTATGTCCAACAATTTAATGTGTTATTACTATGATGCTGGCAAACTACAGTTGTTAAAGTGTAAAATTTGATATATAGGTATGGGTTTTTTTTGTCTAAATTTTTTAACCTAGCAGTTGTAGTGATGGACATGCTGGGTGTGGCATACAAATGTCTTGATATGTATCTGACATTGATATTTTCCCATTTTTGGGACATTAAAATTCAAATGACACATTTAATCTTTGATGGTGTTTGAAGACACATACAATTGCCTTTGACATGTTATTAGGTCAAGAGTAACTATGATCAAGCAGGAAACAATATATTTTGAAAGCATTGAAAATGGTTTAATACATTTATTTTTAAACATTCTTAAACTTAAGTGTCTTTCTGTTCATTAACATGTGTATAATTTATTTATATCCATTAGGGCGGGACAGACACAGAATGGCGGAGTTTGCCCGCCACCAGCTGCAGCGCCAGGAGGAGGAGGAGGAGCAGCTGGTGCAGCCTTCTCTTTCGCCAGACCCTGTGGAGGAGGAGCAGGACAATGGTGAACTTTTGGGGGCACAAAATAATTATCAGGAGCAGCAGCTGGAGACACAGGAGCATCCACAGCACCTTTATGTGCAGCCAGCACCCATTGAAGGGGTCATTGGTAAGTGTATTTTTTAAACGATATTTAATGTTTTGAATTGATTCTATGAAAAATGTTAATGTAAAAAAAATATATATATATATAACATCTGCATCCTTAAACATGTAAAGTGTGAAAAATGATCAAATAAATTGAGTACGTTATTTGTTTCAGAATGTCATTTATGTAAGAATAATTAGGGACATACCAGGAATATGTATGACATTTCAAATGTCACAGTACCTTTATCATGGAGGATCTTGAATTGTGTATAGTTAGAATCTCCAAAAATAGCTAAATATTATTGTACAAAGGTTTTTGACATTGTGCAATTTGAAAAATGAGGATGTTGAAGCAAGTAAAACAAATAAAGATAACAAATTTTCAAAAAACATGCAATATGTGACATGTGTATTCAATGTGAAGCATTGTATTGAATGTAAGTATGATTTTTGTAGAGTAATTGAAATGCTAATGTCTTTTTTCATTTTTTTAACAGATGTGCCAAACATGGACCCCTTCAATGAGGAAGTTTTAAATATGCTGCACATGATGGTGCAGATGGGACAGACGGCCCAAGTTTTAATCAATTTGTACCATCTTTTACATGATTAATTTTGTTTCCTTTTTTTTAAAATTTTAAAATCATTTTATTATTTTATTGATTAATATTTTATTGTTTCAATAAATTGTTAAAATATTAGAAAAATTAGTTGTGTTCTGGATGCACCACATAAACATTAACATATACATACATTACATTAAGCTTACATTATATTAAACATATGATTAACTAGACATTTATTAATGATACATATGTTATTTTATAAAAAAAAAAAAAAAATCCACCTGTACATAATGAAGCATTGTACAAAGTAAATTTTATTAGGATTGCCAAAAATAATTATTATGATTATTAGTATTATTATTTTTATGATTGACAGGAGTAAAATATGGTTACAAATATGTTATCCAGCATGTATTTTGATGGAATATTTATCTTATTTTGACCACATTGATTGATCAAAATATGTTTGTGTTACAAATTACACATAAAAAATAACATTATTAAGATCTATATTTAAATATATATTTTGACATGAAAGATATATTTAGAAAAAAAGTACTAATCTAAAAATAACATACAAATACAAATTACACAAAAAAATTACATTAATAAGATCTATATTTAAATATATATTTTGACATGAAAAATATATTTAGAAAAAATTTACTAATCTAAAAATAACATACAAATACAAATACACATATACAAATCTTTATTTCTAAGCTTACAACACTAATTGACACTTACATACTATGTAAAAAACGTACTTTTGAATCAAATGTACGTATTCAGCAAACGTCCGCATGATCCACAACTACTAACGTATTACGTGATGCGTATATTCGTTCAGCAATACGCACGTGTGCGGGTGTATTTATATTATGTCCACACGTGTGCGGACGTATATGAAAATACGTGTTGTGGGTGTGTCAACGTAAGATACGTTTGTCAAACAATGCGTAATTGTAAAGCTTACGTTTATGCGTATTTACATACGTTAACGTATGTAAGTACATACGCACACGTAGTTCTGGATCTACCCCTATTTTCTTATCACATTTACTTAATTTCACATATTAATATCTTTTATACTGTGATTGTATTGTGATATACAATAGCATTGTTTATTCAATAGAACATTACTTTGATGAGCAGCATCACATGCTCACCTCCACCTCTACCTATTCATTGCAGGAACCATTGTATGTTGTTTATCATTCATAGTAGTTCATTAGTAGTTAGTGTAATACCCTAGAACTGGGACTATTCTGAGTAGTGCAGGATGAAGGTGGGGAGGATTGTGAGGCGGCGCGCGAGTGGTTGCTTAGCAACCACCAGCTGACTAAAGATGCACTATGCAGTGCGAGGGAGTGCTGGAGGGTTCGGTTAAGGCACAAGAAAAGTCAGTTGGTCTATGAGAAAAGATCGGGAAAAAGACTGTTGGAGGCAGTGTGTGAGGGGAGCAGCTGAAAAGCAGTTGTGTTGTGGAGATTGATATATTTAGCGTAAGGCTGAAAGCGGCAGAGAGAGGTGAATCAGACAGGCGGTAAACAGCTGAGAGACTCGCCGAGAGACAGCCAAAGTAGTGGAGAGGCAGCAGTGAGAAATCAAATAGAGATTGAGAGTTATTAAGAGGAAAGACAGTGCTGGCTGAGAAATCAAATAGAGATTGAGAGTTATTAAGAGGAAAGACAGTGCTGGCTGTATGGTGAAGGAGAGAGAATCAGATCTGTGGTGCCGTGAAAAGTGATTGACGCATTAAAGAGCAGTGATGGTGAAAGGATTTGGCTGAGGAGAGAAGGAGAGCAGAAAGGGAAAAGCAAGTGGCAGTGAAAAGCTGTATAAGACAGTGGAAGGTGGCGATAACGGAGATGCAGACTGGTGGTGTCCATGGGATGTGCAGAAGCTGAAAGTGACAGTTATATTGGAATTAGAATGCTGAGATAGTGAACGGATGATCAGTGCAAAAAGGAGACGACTAAGGTGTTGGAGAAGCGAGTGGCAGACCAAGAGAGCTGAAGTACAGAGGAGCAGAGAGCCGATGATTGAGGAGAACAGTGTGATAATAAGCGGGTAGACAGAGGAAAAGACAGAGAGTAGTGACAGTCTTCATACAGAGGGAGGTAACGGAGAGTGACAAGTGTGCCTGGAGGATATCTGAGGTAAAGCTGTGAGAATTGGAGAAAAGAGGAAAACAGCGAAATCACTGGCGGTAGGAGTAAAGAAGGGATTGATGGTGCAATAGGAAGATTGCTATTAGACTGACAGAAACATTATAGACTTACCTGAAAAGAGAGAGATAGTCAGAGGTCAAGAAGAGACAAGTAGAAATTTTAGAATTTAAACTGGGTGGTGAATAATTAAGTGTGGAACAGAGAGTTGGCTATTCAGTAAGGAAAATTACTTAAGTGAACTATTGCCCATGAACTGACAATACAGAAAGACTTTTCACATTAGACTGTAACTAGCTCTCATGCAACTATTTAGTAATTCATAGGAATAGTATACATTGTAGCATTAGATAAAATAACTGCATAAGTATTGCTTTCTGAAACTTGATTAAATTAGTTGCTTGATAATTGATTTATGATTGTTCTTAACTGAAACTGAAATTTGATTGAAAGTATGCGCATTATTGGTACTTCCTTAAACTGTTGTATAACTAATTAAAAGTAATTGTATTCTCTATTTAGAACTGTTTAGAAGGTTGATTGTATGTAACTATTTAGTAGTACTTGACAATTCCTATTCACTAGTTAAAGCTGAAAAATAGGTTAATTGACTGTAATTGATTGGAAGTGTTGGATTGTTTTGACTTACTATTTAGAACTGTTAACAAATAGATTGCATAAAATTGCTTTATTGTAATTGATTATTCACCAATATTATATGACGCTATTCCTTTAATTAATCACAATTAATTACTTGATGGTACCATTCATAGTTTTTACTGAAAATTGTTCACCAAATTTAGCCAGTAATGATTTTATGGTAATTTTTTATTATTAGAAAATTCTTTATTGTAATACATTGCAGAAAAGCTTTAATATTAATAATTTGTTCAAAATTTACTTTGATATGCTATTGATGTTATCTTTTGACGGAGAGAAAAACAAGGAAAGTTAAAGAAAAGAGAAAATAAGAAAACGGAAAAAAATTTCAAGTAAAAATCACTATTTTGCTTAATTTAACTGCTGTCGGTGTTCTTTATTGGGAGTTATTAGATTTTAGTATCCTTTCATTTTTAGAGTAATAGCTGAGGGTTTTTATAGGCATTACATTAGTAGTACTAGTTTTTTCAAGTCAGATTTTCTCTTTTGAAATATGTTAAAGTAAAACACCCCTGACTTACCAAAGTCAAAAATTACATTAAAGAGCTCTTGAAGACTAACCCTCCAAAACATAGACATTCTTTTCTAGTCTTTGTGGAGGTTGATTCCCCCTATGTGCATACACTTTACCTAACATTTGGATGAAACATTTTAATGTTGCAGCCCTTATATATTATCCAGACTTCTGCACTGTTCCCATTTTATGTAGGGATGGTGCAAAAAAATCTTTGTAGGGGGTCACCAGGCTTAAAGTAGAGTGTTTTTCCCTCACCTTAACAGATTTTTTTTTTTGTGACGAGGCCCTGGCATCGGCAGCAGTGGCAGCAGATGTCTGGATCCGGTCCGATATTATTATCCATGACTGATCCCCTGAAGAGATAAACTTAACTAATCTTTTCACAGAATCTTTATTCTATTCCCTTGACAAGCAGAAACAAACTGATAACTTGCTTAGTTCTACTTACTACCTTTTACACTGTGCTACCTACACAAGTGAAAATAATGTGCTTGATATCCAGGATGACACTTCCTGGTCACTTACGAATTCTATTTCATGACTTTAGCTTTGCTGGTTCTTTTCCCCTAGTGACTGCAAGTCCCAATTTTTCCAATTATAAAAACTCAAGCCTGACACTTAATAATCACATCTATGGATTTCTACTTTTGCCTTTAATAAAAAGACTCAGGAAATAAATCAAGCAGTTTCAAATGAATGCCTCAGTTGCAGGGAAAGTTTCACTAATATACTTATGCACCTCTAATACTGATACTAAAAAAGATAAAGCAATAATCATGTTATCACTTTCTTTTTAATCTTCTTTATACCCCACTAAAGCAAAGCAGCTTATTTTCCCAGGGTATCCCTCATCTCAGAATGCAGTTCTATGGTACAATATGGAAAACCAAATTTAATAGGATTATGTCACAGATGTGTGGATTTCCATAGGTTTGTTAGGACACTCCGGAATTACCTGTGGAGTACCGGAGTAGTCCAGGAGAGAAAGGGTGGATACACCGGTTTTACCTGTGAAGTACTGGAGTGATCCTTAAAAGAACCCACAGAAGTGAGAGAGCAAGCTTCCAGGGTCTGGATTCTTACCTTTCAGGTGGTTTTCACCAGAGCCCCTAATGGTGGGGATGGACAGGAGCGGCTCCTGAAGGCGTGGTCGTAACCTTGTTGAACTTGGACTCGGAGGAAAGGAATAAATAAACACCCCACAGAGAACCAAAGAGGACTAGAACAACGAATAAGAGGGAGCAGAACCAGTAGGTAAGGGACTACCGGAGACAGACAAACAAAGAACAATAAACAAGGCACTGAAGACAAGAAGAGGATCACGATACAAACAGACTGACTGGGGCTACCGCACACACAAGCACTTAAGAGTCTCAGAGAGATACAGACACACACAAACAGGAGAGACCAGGGGAGCCGGGAAGGTAAGTACAAATGATGGTGGGAGAAATAAGGACGGGAAACACTAGGCAACAGGTGGGTTGGAAAATAGGCAGGGCAGGAGGTCAGGCAATGGTCAAATCCCTAGGCAAGCAAAGCAAGACACTAGGCACACAAGGTTAGCAGGTCACAGTTCTGACAGGCAGAGTCTATAACCGGCAGAGAGGAAGTGACAGGGTGGACTTTAAATAGAAGAAGCCAGAATGTGATTGGTGCAAACAGTAACAGCCCTGAATGAGGAGGCGTCTCCCAAAAGGGCTAGGAATGCCTCTATTCAGTAAAGAGCTTAGAGCGCTCGCCAGAGGAAGAGACAGCACCCACGTGGCTGGTAACTATGATGCCGTTGCTAGGGGAGCTGTCGGCTGGGAGAGGAAGTGCAGCGCGCGTGAGAGCAGGAGCAGAGAGGACCGGAATATCGGAGGTATGGAGAGTGCGATGCAGCGGGCAGCCAGAAAAAGGTAAGGAGAGGTGAAGAAAGGGTTCCTGAACGTAAGTGGGAACGGAGACCGAGGAGAGGCATCTGACAGGCGTGAGCTGAAGGCGGGTGGAGGGAGCGAGGCAATGGCTGACCCTAGCAAGGTTGCACTGCAAGGGGTGGAAATGAATTTGTATTGCATGCAGTAAATATTAGCCATAGCCAACAAATGCTGAAAAGTAGAAAGTAGAGAGGTGACAATGGAAGGCAATGTATCTACATTGTGTGCAGGTATAATGGCTGCTTCGGTCCTGTTCCCCTCAAGACCCCACAACATCTGCACTCCCTGCATCCCTGGTTTTGATAAAAAATTGTGCATGACACTGAAGACAGGAAGACAGGACCCTAATAACTTGCCATCATTCAAGATGTACGTGAAGCTGTTTTGGTGCAGAGGATGGAATGGAAAGTGTCTTAACTGCTCAAGTAGCTTCCGCTGCTGCAACTCAGCCTTGCATGAAGCAGCATGAGCAACACAAACAGAATGACCCACCCATAAGGCACTCCCTGTCCTTTCTCTCAGGAAGTTATCCCTTCTCCATGAAAGAAAGGCTGTAGATTAGCAGGAGCCCAGTGTTCACATTAAGTTCAAGCATAGGATCAAGGGGTTATGCTGGTGATGCTACACTATAAGTAAGGTAAAATGGATGTAACCTCAGAAACACTCTTCTCTCCTACACACTGAGGTGTGCAAGTGGAACACAACAACTGGTCTCAATGTAGCTGTCAACCGGAAATTGTAACACTTATAATTTAGTAAAGACTGATGTTGGCAGGACCGTCCCTAGTGAATTTGCATACCTCCCAACATTTAAGAAATCGAAACAGCAACAAAATTTTGTGGCCTGGTAGAGGGGTCTTGAACCACTCGGTGGGCGTGTCTGGGAAAGTGGGTGTGTCTTGCACCGCCTAGACCAGCAGGTCTAGTGCCTGCTCCTATTATCAAACATCTATATGTTTGCCTCTTGATATTAGGCCTGCCATTCATGTCTGGCCCTTATTATTTGTCCAGGATTCATATGTCCAGCCTCCACATCTGCCTTTTTATTTGTCCTACCTCCATGTCTGCCCTTTATTATTATTAATATGTCCAGCCTCCATATGTCTCCCCCCTGTTTATTTGTCCAGTCTCCATCTCCATATCTGCCTCTTTATTATTATGTCCAGCCTCCATGTCTGACTCTTTATTATTATTATGTCCAGCCTCGATATCCACCTCTTTATTATTTATCCAGCCTCCATGTCTTCCCCTAATTATATCCAGCCTCCATATCCACCTCTTTAATAATTGTCCAGCCTCCATGTATGCCCCTTATAATTTCCAGCCTCCATATTTGTCCCTTATAATGTCCAGCCTTAATGTCTGCCCCTTTAAATGTCCAGCCTCCATGTCTGTCCCTTGTAATGTTCGGCGTCCATGTCTGCCCCTTGTAATGTTCGGCCTCCATGTCTGCCCCTTGTAATGTCCAGCCACCATGTCTTCCCCTTGTAATGCCCAGCCTCCATGTCTGCCCCTTGTAATGCCCAGCCTCCATGTCTGCCCCTTGTAATGTTCAGCCTCAATGTCTGCCCCTTGTAATATCCAGTCACCATATCTGTCCCTTTTAATGTCCAGCCTCAATGTCTGCCCCCTATTGCCAGTGCCAACCTCCATCTCCCTCCTTATTGCCAGTGCCAGCCTCCATCTGCCCCCATAATGCCAGTGCCTGCCTCCAATGTCTGCCCCCAATTGTCTGCCCCATCTGCCCCCTAATGCCAGGGCCAGCCTCCATCTGCCCCCATAATGCCAGTGCCTGCCTCCAATGTCTGCCCCCTAATGTCAGTGCCAGCCTCCATCTCCCTCAATAATGCCAGTGCCTGCCTCCAATGTCTGCCCCCAACTGTCAGCCTCCATCTGCCCCCAAATGTCAGTGCCAGCCTTCATCTTCCCCCATAATGCCAATGCCTGCCTTCAATATCTGCCCCCAATTGTCAGCCTCCATCTGTCCCCATTATATGCCAGTGCCCGCCTCCAATGTCTGCCCCCAATTGTCAGCCTCCATCTGCTCCCATAATGACAGTGCCTGCCTCCAATGTCTTCCCCCAATTTTCAACCTTCATCTACCACTAATTGCCAGTGCCAGCCTCCATCTGCCCCCATAATACCACTGCCTGCCTCCAATGTCTGCCCCCAATTGTCAGCCTCAATCTGCCCCATTATATGCCTGTGCCTGCCTCCAATGTCTGCCACCATCTGCCCCAATTATATGCTAGTGTACCTGCCTCCTTGTCTGCCCCCAATTGTCAGCCTCCATTCTTCCCCCATATGCCATGCAAGATCCTTTTTATTAACTTACCTTTGAATTCTTCTTTCCTCCGTGGCGCTCCCACTGCAGCTGGTTGTCTCTGCGGTGGTGTCTAGTCTGAGGTCATGTGATAAACTTCTAATACAGGACTCCCATTGGAGCCCTGTATTAGCCATTCTTCACGTGACCGCAGACGTGTTCTGTACTATGAAGAGCCCTGTCACATACAGCATACAGTGGCAGGGCTTTAAAAAAAAAATTGTCCCAAGAGTCTGATCTCTCGGGACAAGCTGGGAGGTGGACAGGACAGTGGGACAGTCCCCCGAAAGCAGGACTGTCCCGCTCAAATCGGGACATTTGGGATTTCTGAATTTGGTGCCCTAGTCAGGAGTTTGGCTGGTGCACCCTAGCAGGTAATCACCAAGCTAATCAAATACACTGATATGGTCTTTCTGCTCACTGGGACCCTCTGATTTCATGTAAAATAATGATATTTAAAATGGAGTCAAAAAATATTTTCAATTTCTTTATTTAGCCTTTTTTTTAAGGTCCGCTGATCCGCTACAGTGTGGGAGCCCCCTCCCACACTGTACACTTTACATGCTCCCCCCCGCCCGCTTTAGCGGGCGGAAGGGAAGCACAGCCCATTTGAACGCAAATGGGCTCAGACGGAACAAAGTTCACTATAGTAATCCTAGCGTAAAATCTGGAGGGCGCATGCGCGTGCGTAAATCACCTGACGATATTAAATCTAAAAATACATACCTGAAAAGTTACGTGAGACAGGGCGGGTGGATGCATTTAAGTGGGTATTTGAGGGCGCGGTTAAATATACCTTGATGCACGCCCGTATCTACATATGTAGACATAAGGGCTCCCAATGGCATCAGTGTGAGGGGAGTGTCATAGGTGTTGCCTTGCTAAGTGCGTGCGTATAATTGTGTACTTTTATAAAACGAATCTATGAATATGGCCCACCAATTCTATAGTGTCCCATCCTGCTTGGCAAGACAGAGAAGCTGCTTCTCTCCTCCATGTGGGAGGCTCTTGCTGTCACTGATTTAAACAGTGATTTCTCTGTGTCCCGTTCCTACACACGACTGTTTCTAGATATTACTGTCTCATTCCTGCAGGAGCTCTGCTATTCTTATAAGCTTTCTACTGACTGGATCCTCAAGTAGACACTGATGCCAGAGTGTGAAACAGGAATGGCATACAAAGTATGTCAAAAAAGCAATGGGGAGAGTAGGCGCTACTCTCCCCTTTGCTTTTTTGACATACTTTGTATACCATTCCTGTTTCACACAATAGTTTTCAGTAGGCCGGTAAACCTACTTTAAAAGGAAGAGACGGGCAGCAGGCAAGAGCGCTAAGCACCTCACCAACAGCCTAGAATCTATTCTGATTCACGGCACTTTTCGTACTGATGGCAGAGTGCTAGCCATAAGTATAAAGTCCCGAGACGCAAACTAAACTGCAAGTTTCCCCCTTCCTGATATGGCTGTAGTACAGCACAGTTCAGTAAATAGATAAATAATAAATTTACTTATTTGCTTACCTCACTACGCAAGCTGCTTTTCTTTTTACTTTCACTTTCTTAACTGGCAGGCATCAGCTTTGAGGCGAACATGAACATGAGATCTCACCTGATAGGCAGCAAGCAGAACGAACGAGAGGAGCAGGGAGCTCCGTGTCTTAGGGGTAAATTTACTAAAGGCGTTTTTTAGCGCCGATTTAAAATCTTATTAACGTGAATATTTGGTGATTTCAGTGCTTAAATCACTGTATTTACTAAAATAGATATTCAGCAACTTTTCGGTGCTTAAATTGCGGTGATTTAGCTCCGAAAAGTCACCGCAGCCCATGCTCCATATAAAAAAAACTTTTCCGAATAATAAAAAATATTTTAAATATGCATTTCAAATGTAAAACACCAATGCACGACATTTTATTAACCCTTAGCATGCTGGCGCATATAGTACTAGAAGACACATGTGTTGCAGGGCATACTATGACTTTTAGTACTATAAGCATCAGCATGCCAAGTGTTAATGGCATGCTGCGCTCTGAATAATGTGTCCTATGAGAATGTTCCGTAAAAACATTAATAAGATGAGAATAAAATTGTATCATTCTGATAGATGTAAATGTAAATAGAATTGGCCCGATAGTTGTCTTTATGGTATATTATGAGCCATATACTGTCTATTAATTATTATTTAAAAAATGTCCCATAAAAAAAAATGGTAAAAAAAAAATATTAATACTCACATTTCAGATGTGATCAATCTTACGGAAAGTTGCTTAAGGACATTTGAAGCTTGCTTGAAGAATCTTGCTTCTTGTCCTGGTGCGGTGGTGAAGGCCAGTCCTGCTCCTTCGGGCTTCCGTTGCTAATGAAGCTTTTGTCACTAGAGGTTCCCCTTATATAACTTCCTCCTTACTAAGGAGCACGGAGTGTGGCCATTTAAACTAAATGGACACACAAACCCTGCTCTTTTTTTGACTATTTTTTGGGGGATTTTTCAGCTATTTTTTTTTGTAAATTCAGCTAGTTTATCCCCTCACCAATTACGGTGATTTCTTTGAAATCAGCTTTAGTAATTTACTCCTTAGTCTCTACCTTGCATCTTCTTTCAGATTGAACTGGTCAGACGCTGAAGGGGGAGAGATCAAGATTATGATCTCCCTGCATCGCGGATCAGCTGCTCAAAACTGATCAATAGATAGTCCAGCCTCAGTGTCACCCCCTGCCCAGATGCCGCCCTAGGCAAATCTCCTAAATTGCCCATGGCTAGGGCCAGCTCTGGATGTTGGTATGAAAAAAAAACGAATATAGCAACAGCTCTAGTACAGATTTGTAGTAAAGACAGGTTGGTGGTAGAAGATCTGTAATAGCTTTAATTATGTAAAAGAAAGTTGCAATATTAGAGATGGATTCTGGGGTAACACCACTGAAGCAATTAAATCAGGCTGGACAATTAGGAAGTCCTCCAGATTGTAATGTTCAAAACCCGATATCACCCCTTTTTCTAAACATTTTCCAAGTATGATCTAAATAATTGAATACTTTTATATGTATTTCTTACTTTTAATATTTTTTATATTTCCTCATCTAAAAAGAGGTTTGCTTATGCTGTCATAAGCTTGCCTTAAATCAGCACTACCGATCAGTGGTCCATACGACCGCTGATCTGCACCAGTGTGGGAGCCCCCTCCCACACTGTACACTTTGCATGCTTTCCCCTGATCGTAAAGGGGAACCACAGCCAGTGGCGGGCTGAGGCCGGGGGGGGGGGGGGGGGGG
>WWET01003032.1:0-13790 GCA_011038615.1 Limnodynastes dumerilii
TGTGTGTCTGTATATTACTGAGCATGTGTGTGTATATTACTGAGCATGTGTGTGTGTATATTATTGAGCATGTGTGTGTATATTACTGAGCATGAGCATCTGTTTGTTCCATGTGCATCCTGTAACGAATGTAGTTTACAAATATGTCTATGTTTTCTCTTTTTCAGCTATGGATGTTATTCAAAGTTAATCTCACGCTATGCTTGGACTTGTTCTGCTTGGGGTTGAACATGACAGAAATTTGGCAAGAAGGAGGAAGAGGACTATGAGGCCCCGTCGTTTCTGGTCCAAGGATTGGCTTCTGCAACGTGAATCTCTGTCACATATGCCGTTGCTTAACGAAATCCGGGAGAACAATCCAGATGATTTCAGAAATTATCTCAGAATGGATGACGAGACCTTTGATCAATTATTGCATATTGTGACACCAGCCGTACGGAAGGAAGACACCAGGATGAGGCAAGCTATTACACCAGAGCAGCGTCTGGTGTCAACATTGAGGTTCCTTGCCACTGGTAGATCCTTTGAGGATCTAAAATCTAGCTGTGCCATCCTTGCACAGA
Source organism: Limnodynastes dumerilii (assembly GCA_011038615.1). Lineage (NCBI taxonomy): Eukaryota > Metazoa > Chordata > Amphibia > Anura > Limnodynastidae > Limnodynastes > Limnodynastes dumerilii. The sequence goes on from WWET01003032.1 coordinate 564, forward strand.
GTTTGGGCCTAATCATCCCGGAAACCTGTGAGGCTATCATCCAGGGATTGAAAAAAGAATATTTAAAGGTAAGCTAATATTTTCTGTGCTATACATGAACCACAACACAAATATGAATGATATAAACACTTTTTATGTATATATTAACATTAAAACTTTTAACGTAACTTTTAACAAAAAATTATTAGTAAAGAAACATTTAACTCTACATAAACATTAAGGGCCGTATTCAATTGAGGCCGGAGTTTTGAGAAATGTGCTACTGTGCATGCGCAGTAATTTTGTAAGGTAATCTACGTTACTTCTTGCAACATAGATTGCATATACACTGTCTTTTTTTTACAATTACAAAGGATTTTTCAGCGTAGTACTTATGGCAATAGTGAATGCTCAATATGAATTCATTTTTGTTGATGTGGGAAAGAATGGTAGGGTGTCAGATAGAGGAGCCCTGGAGCAAACCAAATTTCATCAGCGTCTGAGGTGCAATAAATTGCAACTACCGTCACCAGCAGAGACAGTGAACAGACTAAATTTTGTTTTTGTGACCGATGAGGCCTTTGCCCTTTATTCACATGTATTGCGTCCTTCCCTCAAAAACTACTTACTCATGAAAGGCGTATATATAACTACCGCTTATCTAGAGCTAGGCGTGTTGTAGAAAATACCTTTGGAATTTTGAGCAATAAGTTTCGCATTTTCCATACAAACATAAACATGTCACATGAAAAATTGTGCTCTGTTGTCATGACTTGCTGTGTCCTGCACAACTTTTTAAGGAAAAAGGTCACACAGCGTGTTATGGATGCTTCAGAAAATGTCGAGTTCCCAGAGGAGTCAGACAGATGGACATCTCTTGACCATGTTTCTGGTAGAAACTGCACCGAGGATGCTAAATTAAATAGGAACAACTATGTTCAATATTTCAATGGTGACGGTGCTGTTCCATGGCAGAATGACATGGTTATTTAATTTACAAAAAAAAAATTTGTGTTTGACCTTTCAATAAATGTTTTGTGTCTGAATAAAATAGATTGAACAAAAGAAAATGTTGTGTTGTTCATTTTTGGTTAAACTTACAATTCCAGGGTCTTCTGGACTGTCCTCTATGATGTCATCTAGGCTTCCAAGGGATGGGCTTGGCGTCTCTGTGTCTGCCTTGAAGCTAAGAAGACTGTAATACCACAGTTTAGCCCCTGATTTTTTTGAATCCTGCACTTTATTATATTCCTTTTTATAGACCGTACAGATGTTTGATATTTTTGTTTTTACAAAATCTGCATTTGCTTTGGGGTAATGTGGTTTGCACACATCAACCATCGCTTGCATTGCTGCGGCCCTTTGTTTGAATAGTCTGCCGAATTGGTTGCCACAGACAGGGGTGTGACTGATAGGCCTCAATTAATTCATGTAGGAATTCCTTCTTGTCTGACGCCATAACTGTGAAATACATAAGAAAGGGTATGAAGTCATTGAATTCATATTGAGACAACAGTTCCTCTACAAACATAATTTATATGCAGAATACATACATACATACATACATTAATAGTTATTTTGTAGTCAACTCTCGCAAAGCAAACATCCTAATTACATAATACATTCTGTTAACTTACATGGAGTACACAGAAGCAAGCAAACAATCATACATACATACATACATACATACATAAATACATACATATATACATACCTATATACATTCATACAGAAATACATTGTGTCATGTTACCCAACGCTGTAAAAGCAAACACCATACATGATGCATAGTGTTAATAGATGCTCGACCCGCTTACATACATATATACATACACACAAACAAACAAACAAGCATACATTACTACATTTTGTGCTGTTAGCCAACACTGTAAAAACAACATACATACATGCAGCATATTGTAGTGTTTACATATATGCACTACCACGTATCTGGTGAACGAAAAAAATCTGATCGTTAAGTTCAAAACAAAATGCGTCGAATGTTCGTCCGAACGTTCTCGATGCTCTGCAACAATGAGAGGTCCGCTGTACAGTATTGCTCCTCCTTTGTCCCGCCCAACAATAACTTTTACCCGCGAAAAGCTTGGAAGGATGGCGGCCATGTCAAGTGCTCTGTCACTTGGTGTGAAAGAGGCCAAAACATTAATGCCAGGTAAAAAGGCTACCAAAAATGTGGTGAGAAGGCAGGCAGCTCTACAGATGCAGGACAAAGAAATGTTCCAATGGGAAAGGAAGAAACTGAAATAATGGTCTGTTATTTTGACAAGAGGGACTATGACTGCTTTGACAAAGTGTACCCAAGTGTTAATTTCAGAAAGAGAAGAATAATGCGTAAGGGTTCTGGCAATTATTCATCTCAAGTTCAGAATTAAACATAACAAGCAGCAAACACAAAAAAGGTGGACAAACCTTAAACAAAAAGAACCACGCAAACTACGGAACATACAAAAATGTATTAAAAGTAAGTACATATCAAAGTAATACTATGGTTATGCCCCTTAACACATTATTGGTTGATTAAAACAAAACTTTTACATCACCATTTAGGACGTCTACAACTTGATGAAGAAACTACAGGTGAAAAACAACTGCTTATCCCATAGAAAAGAAATCACATGCTGTCCAGAAGACTCCAGAGGCAGAAGGTAAATATTTTTGGGGGATGATGCTGAAAATATAGGTGTAGCTGCTATTGATTAATCCAAACCACTATATATTCTTTAAGATATTGCTTGCCACGCAGAAGAAACCATGGGAGACAACCTGATGTCACATTCAGATGTAGACCAAGGTATACAGTTGTCTCTATAGTCTTTGTCATTGTTCTTGGTGTATTATTGCTAGCTAAATTTGTAATCCAATCTATTAACTTTCACATAAAGGATGTTCTGTGATGTCCCCTGGGTCACAATCAATGATAGTTGGAAGAAATCAGAGTGAACAAATATCAAGCATAGCTTAAGGTATCATATTTTAAAATAATAATTAAGAGTTTTAAATATGGACAGTACCATTTAAAATGGCACAGTAACAAATATCAACAACTAACATGGAAAAGGAAAAAGGGAAAAAACATCTAAACTTATAACTTTTATTCTATTACTAAATGGAACAACAATATTTAAAAACAAAAGGATCAACTATATAAAACACTTAAAATCACCCAAAATAATATAACTACTAATTTTCAAAAATGCATGAAATTTACTAGACACTTATGTACAACTTGAAGAATGCATGTCTATGTGTATTCTACTATTTACAATTTCTTCTCTATATTTATGTACAGAACTAATTGTCATATCCGATGGCAGCACAGAGGGTGATGTTATGGATGAAAAAATTGATGGGAAGTCAATAAAATCTGAAAAAACAAAGGTTCAAGAAACTGCTGGAGAAATTGAGAACATGGTCCAGGAATGTATCTCCACAGCAAACATCATTAAAAGACATCAGATAAACATGAATGTGAAAATGGCACGCCTGCTTAAATATGTGAAAACAATTGCAGAGGTTTAAATAATCATAATGTCCTTCCAGTTTGCAAACTTTGCACTGTTTTTATTGTTGTTATAGTGTTCAGATACTGCTTTCTTGAACTGTTGGTACCTTTTTGTCATCTTGTAGTTTTCTTTTCATTTTTTGCAGTCTTTATTCGTACAGTCTTTATTAGTACAGTCTTTATTAATACAGCAGTGCTGCTATATTTAATTTGTACAATTGACTACATTGTGATGCACAGCAATAAAGGTCCATCAGCAAAGCTTTATTTTCTAAAAAGTCCTCAGGACAAGTGCTATAATAAAAAAAAAATACTTTGCCAAAATGTTGTCTTTATTTCATTTGCATTTATCTTCTGTATTTCTAGATAGCCTCTTGTAGTGCATATCTTCTGTATTTCTAGATAGCCTCTTGTAGTGCATCATAGATAGATTGAACATTGAACTTTGCCTACATTGCACTTGGTAGACTGGGTCATAATGGGTTATTATTGCAAATATACATGTATATCCTGTAACGCACACCATACAAAGATTTGTTCAAACACAATGATGGCTAATTGCAGATTTAGTTAGGCAAGTCGTTGAAATACATGGTGTTTTATTCTGTAATTATATGACACCACTTGCAAGTACTGGTCACGTGAAACAAACAGGAAGGGCGGTCTGTACATCAAGATAGACACACCTACAGGGGTGTGGAAAGAACATGAAAATCGTTCGTAAACTTGTCAGATTATCTGTAATGCCCACACACTGCACGATTTTGCTAACGATAATCATTTAGGAATCCCATGAGATGCGATTATCTGCTGGCGGACATTTTGGGAAGATTATCGTGCGTTTCGGGAAAATATTGGCACCACACACTACAGCGATAATTCGTCCAATCTACGATAATTGGCAAATCGGCATGATAATCGCTCTAGTGTGTGGCCAGCTTTAGTGATTGAAGGCTAAATTAGAGGTTTAATCTGTGCAGATCACATCTGTTTTATCAGTGTATCACAACAATGCTATATGTATTTCTGTATTCACCATAGACACACAGTCAGCAACCCCAGTTAACTTTAACTTGTTTGCTTCTGGGATAATATGCAGATACTGAATGTTGCAGAGAAGACTATAATGAAAAAAATTTAGGGAGTACATAATCCATATTTAATGATTATTACTTAAAGCATAAAAATTGGAAAATGATGTAAGTTGGACATAAGAAAGAAATTAAATATTCCATTCACTAACCCACTACACAATTCTTGGGGTAAAAAGGTGAGTTAGGGGCCAATCGTTTCTAATAACCCTCTACCCTCTGTTATGGCAGTCTTGCAATAATATATAATCTAGTAGCAAGGGGCAACATGCAAGCTTAGGCCCTGTTATGGTACCCCGGAATTACTTTAGCTATGAACAAGGGTGACCGAGGAATCAGAGAGGAAATGTTCAGCACACCTTCATTGAGAACTGGGGTAGCTGCTAAAGAGGGAAAGGCGAGCAGCTCACCAGGGTGTAGAGCCTGAGATCGGACCGAGTATTCGCTAGAGCCCCTGATGGTGGGGATAGACTGGAGCTGGTAGGAACCCGTCAGGATACAGCCCTGGAGAGATAACCCGGGAGAGGAGCAGAAAAAGCACAGAGGGAGTCAGACAGGCGAGATCTAGACAGAGGAGAAAGTGGGAGGAGACAGGCAGCAGAGTCTGACCTGTAACAAACTACACAAAACACTGAACAAACACGGCAGACTAGAAAGGAACAGCCGGGACTAACAAGACAGACTAAACTAACCAGGGCAATCACACACACAAGCAAACAGCGGAAACCCACAAGGGGTTAACAGAAACAGTCAGGCAGGATAAGCTAGGTAAAATACAAATAGGACTGAACAGCAAGGTGGGAGATGGAGGTAATGGAGACACAAAGGTATGAGGCAAGGTACCGGGCAAGGACAGAACTGGGGCACTCAAGTAAGCAAGAAGTAAAGTAGCACAAGGCAAGAGGAGGAAAGAAACTGGCACAGAGACACTAGGAAATAGGAAGCTATGACCAGCACCTGCTACTTGCACTGGAGTCTATTTAAAGAACACTCCCCCAATCAGCTGTGGAAGCAAGACACACCTCCAGGGACAATTAACCTGAAGCTGGGAGAAAAACAGACACAAAGAACTTGGCAAGGAATTAACACACACTCTGCCAGGATGAACCTGCAGAGTGTAACAGGCCCACATTTGGTGATGTGTTTACTTTTGTTTTGTTATATCTTTTAACACATTGTTAAGGTGGGTTCAAAAAAAGGGATTTGGAATAGGCTAATGGGATTAATAACTAGAGACCGAATTTTCATATTCTTTTGCGATCAAGTGTGATCTATAGGTAAAGCTGGGAACACAGTGCATTAACTTTAACAAGATGCAACATAGTTCAAATTATTACCCACGACTTAAAGTCCCAAGCATACTGATTAATGCACACATGATGACATGAGTTACTGGCAGATCTGTGATTTTATGCTCTCTTTACCATCTGTTCCATTGTTTATCAGTAAAATTAGGAAGGTTAGAAAATTAAATCAAAAGCTGAGATGTGCTTTGGATGGTTAAAACAGCAGGAAGGGACTTCCGGTTCCAGCTGCCATCTAAGCAGTCGCAGCCACGCTCAGCTCCCGTTGGCTGACACTGCCTCCCTGCCGATGGAACGTTTTTTTTCACCTACAATGTCCAGATCACAAAGACAGAAGTCTGAATTGCAAAAACAGGCCTCCAAAATGTGACCACATCGATGACTGTGACAGAAAACATCATGTGCGCTGCTGAAGAAGACTCCTCTCTTTCTGGGAACCCACCTTTGGAGTCTATGCTACCCTCTGCAACTTCTACTGAACCAGTAAGATATGAAGATGTGGTCAGGGCGATAACTGACACAATGGGACCCCTGCTGCAGTCCCAGGCTGCAAAATTCACTGAGGCTATACAGAACCTGGGAGAGCAGCTGCAGCAGATCACCCAGAGAGTTACGGAGATAGAGCAAAGAACAGGGGAGATGTTTGGAGATGTCTCCTCACTCAAGCAACAAATGCAAAGGTCAGATAAAGATCAAAAAATGCTATGGGCTAAACTAGATGACTTAGATAACTTAGATGACTTAGGTCATGCCGCAACAACCTACACATTATAGGCCTGCTTGAAGTCTTTAAGGGCCATCCTCTATTGAACTTTCTGGCACATACCCTGCCTACGCTTTTGGATGTTCAGGAGAGCTGCTGCGACATTATCATTGAGCGTGCACACCGCCTGGGGCCTCTGAGGGATGACCTACTACAATGTCCCAGACCAGTGATATTTAAGTGCTTAAACTTTCTTCATAAATCATTACTCTGGTCTGCAAGTAGAAAGAAGCCTGGATTATCTTGGAAAGGGCACAAATTGCGAGTATTTCAGGACTACTCAGCGGAAGTGTCTAGATCTCGAAGGGAGTTTTCCGAAATTTGCACCTCACTTATAAAGACGGACCGCCGCTTTGCCCTTTTATAGGTTTCTGGATATTTTCTGGGGAGTCCTACAGACTTTTTATCTGCAGCAGACGCCAAGGAGTTCCTTCTTAACGGCAGCACAACCAACACTTAATTGATCATAAAGAACTTATCCGTATTGGTATGGAGGCATCAAGATAAGAGCACTGCATTATGGAGATTTGATGGACCCTTTGTGTGAGCACTTAATATTGTCAATTATTTGCTAGACTGCAGGCTTAAGACTTAAGCCGTGTGGTATATGCTTATTTTTATTAATGGCGGATAACTATGTAGCTTGACAGTTAATGATATAACATCTACTAAAGTTCTTGTAACATTTACACCCCTAATGCTTACGATAAAAAAAAAAATTCTTACATTAATGAATAAGCTTTATAGTCATACAGATGCCTCTTTAATCATAGGAGGAGACTCCAATTTGACAGCGCCACATTTATTGGGCAGAAAATATCCTTCTAGAAGCTCTATCAGACAACCTAAATTTGGAATCCACCAATTCGCTAAGGAAATGAAGTTAGTGGATCTCTGGAGGGTGAGACACCCAGTGGAGAGGCAATATTCATGCTTGTCTGCTGCGTTTGGCTCACTTTCCAGAATAGACTATTTGCTGGTTTCTGAATACATGTTAACAATAGCTTCTCAGGTTCAATTAGAACCTATAACATTATCTGATCATGCTGTTGTCTGGGCATATTTTGAAGTAGAAGCTACCGGGACATTGCCAAGAATTTGGAGACTCCCGACATACTTGACAAACTCTCTTAATTTTAGATACAGACTGAGGGATGTCTGGTTTGAATTCCTTGACAATAATAAAGTGCAGGTAAATGACCCACAATTACTTTGGCAAACCTTTAAGACGGTGGCCAGGGGGGCTATAATATCCTTTGCCGTTAAACGGAAAAACTTTAACTGCTAGGCAGGAGTTACCAATGCATATCAGGAATATATGTCAGATCCAACGATAGAACACTCCCGGGAATTCCAATTGCGGAAAACGCAATTTGAAAGTGTTTTGGGACGCTTAGTCAACAGATCCTCAGCATATAAAAATATTTTTTAAATGGGGGAATAGACCTGGCCGACTCATGTCACACCTGATCAGGGGAGATAATAAAACTACATATATTGCCTCGTTGAGAGACCAGTCGGGATACACCAAAATACAGAAATCATGACAGTACTTAAACAATGCTATGAAAGCTATATCAACAGGACCCTGTTAATGGGCCTGATCCAGACCTACGACCGCGAGCGCCCGCGAGCGTAGCGTATGATCGCCCGGGCGTATAATCTTTCACACCCATGACACTCCCATTGATTGTACCTACTTACGGCGGCTAAACCCTACCCTAAGTTTTTCCAGCGTACATGCGAATTTTCGTACCGATACGCTGGTCGTACTGGGCTTAGCACGCCCATACTGTACAATTTAAATGGCTATCCCCGCCTCTGTGTAGTAACTCGAGCGTCCAGACTATCGTCGTACAAAACGCACGCCCCTTGGGCAAAAAATACGCTGAAAATACGCTCGCTGTACGCTCATGTCCTTTGGACGACCGGAAGTTGTCATACTACACATGCGCAGTGCGTTTTTTTCCTGTTTTTTTCGCTCACGATCGGCGTACGATCGCTTGCGGCCGTAGGTCTGGATCAGGCCCAATGACACTATTAAATCCTCATTTTGGCATAATTTAATTATACCTTCTATTTCCACGGACCAAGCAGACACTATTATCTCTCCCATTACTTTGAAGGAAGTCAAGCAGGCTACAAAACATCTTAAATCGATGAAAGCTCCAGGTCCAGATGGATGTAGCGGTGACCATTATACGATCTTGCACGAAGAGATAGCTCCTCACCTACAAAAATTTTTTAACACTATTATGACATCAAAACAGATCCTGGCTTATTTCAATGCGGCAATTATCAGGGTAATTCCAAAGACTGGCAGGGACCATACATTACCGGGTTCATACCACTCAATTTCCCTTCTAAATATTGGTTACAAATTATTCACAAAAAACTTAGCAGATAGGTTAAAAGTCATTCTACCAGGAATCATCCATCTTGACATGACTGGATTTATCATGGGGAGACACTCGGTTGTCAATATTAGAAAAGTACTTACTGTAGTCCAGCAGACTGAGCGAGTTGGCGACTTGAAACCACATTTTATTCTATCACTTAATGCCGAAAAGGCATTTGATATGATTACCTGGGATCATCTGTGGGAGTCGCTGTCTCTCTTCTGTTTTCCTGACAATTTCTCAGCAGTATTGAAGACCTTATACTCTTCTCCTTACACTGAAATTATTGGTAATGGGTCCCTGTCAGGTCCTTTTCATATAGAGAGAGGGACACGCCAGGGGTGTCCCCTCTCGCCTTTATTGTTTGCATTGGCTATCAAACCTTTGGCAATAGCACTACGTAGATCGATTGAAATCAGGGGCATCACGGTTGGTAGTGTCGAAGCCAAACTTGCAATGTTCGCTGACGACATGCTGCTTCTGATCTCACATCCAGAGAACCGGCTATTCTGCAGATAATTCAGGACTTTGGTACTTTTGCAGGGTATAAGATTAATTTGAATTAACTTTAATAAATCTGAAGTTCTGTTTCTGTCTGGATCATCTAATTCGGGATAAAATAACGCAAACTTTTAAACTGGCAAAGAATAAATTTAAATACCTGGGCATCCAGATTACTTCTAAAATTCAAACCCTCTATAAAGCTAACTTTACACCTGCTGTTCAGTCTGTAGCTGATTCCGTCCAAAAATGGAGCTCACTCCCCTTATCCACTTTGGAAAGAATGGCACTCATTGGGGCAGATCCAGACCTAAGACTCTCACAGCGTTACCAGGAAGTGCAACGCTCTCCGGCGATAACCACCGCTAATTAGACGGACAGCGTGGCACTTCCTGGTAATGCTGTGAGAGTCTGAGCAGAGATGGGGAGAGGGTAAAAGCCGGGTACCGGGGCTGACTGCAATACATGATAGTGAGGGGTGCAGGGTGTACAGGGTGAGGGGTGTACAGGGTGAGTGGGAGCTTTGATACTGGGGGGGTTGGAGAGACTTGATGGGGGATTTTGATGGGCTGGACACACATACTGGGTGGATCCTGGGGGGCTCTGGGTGGATACTGGGGGGGGGGGCTGGACCATGCTGGATGGATACTGGAGGACTGGATATATGATTGGTGGATACTGGGGACCTAGAGATACATGATTGGGGATACTGGGAGCTGAAGAGACATGATGAGGGATATTGGGGGCTGGACCCACATGCTGGGTTATACTGGGGAGATAGACACACATGATGGGTGAATACTGGGAGGCTGAACACACATGATGGTGGATACAGGGGGGCTGGACACACATGTTGGGGGATATTGGGGGGGCTGGAGACACATGATTGAGGATTACTGGGAGCTGCAGAAACATGATGAGGGATACTGGGGGGATGGACACACATGATGGGTAATATCGGGGACTAGACACACATAATGGGGGATACTGGGGAGCTGGACACACATGATGGGTAATACTGGGTGGGCTGGACACACATAATGGGGGATACTGGGGAGCTGAACACACATAATGGGTGGATCCTGGGAGGCTGGAGACACATGATGGGAATACTGGATAGCTGGAGAGAAATGAATGTGGAATATTTTTTCCCATCATTCAGATGGGCCTTTGACTAGTAGCTAAATAAAAAAGTAAACTACCTAAAATTTTCTGACTTCTGTAAATGTAAAATGGCAGCAGTTTAGAAGTCTGGTTGGTATGCAACATGTAGGCACCACCAAAATATATATTATAATACAACATCACGCCCATTTGTGCTCGCAACCCGCCCTTCTGTTGTTCTGATCCAGTAGTACAGATGAATGTATATGCGCAGAATGCAGTAGTGGATGAAATGCAATAAAATGAGGGGAAAACTGGACAAGCAACTGGTGATTGGGAATAAGAGAAAACAGCTACGGAGAAATTAGAGTAAGGAGATGATTTTCTAATTATATGTACTGTAAGCAAATAGTGAAAATGGGGACTTGCTTTGAAGAGAAGTCTAATTAGCAATTAAGTGAAAATTGTAAAGTGCCATGTGAAAAGCTATAGATAAACCTGTTAATAAATTATAATAAGTGACAGTAAGGAAAAGTAAAGTAATTGAATAGATTGTTAGTTAATCACACCTGACAGGGAATCATCCTTATACATTTATAATATAAAAACAGATGTATATGTGTGGATACTCAAAGGGTGCATCTTATATATTTGTAACTAAAAACCAATTAAATATCCAATATAACAAGGATTTATCACATATACCATTTATATAACATTTTTTTATTACCCCCTTATAAAGTTTAGTCTCACTGATAGAGTTCTTTAATGTAGCTGTTACATTCAGCTTAAAATGCAAAAACTTCTATAAACTCCTGACCTTGAAAACGTGGATGTCATTTATAAAACTGTACAACCCCACCTGGAAGAGCTAAGTAAATATGTCCAAGCGTTGATAAGATAAGGTGATTGATTGCTGAACAGCAAGTCACAGACACTGGAATGCACTACAGGCAGTTTTATTAAAATCTCACAACCCAGAGGTAGGATGAGGCCATACAGGACCATTTTCTGAATCATATTTCTCCTTAACACAAATATTTAGGCAAAGATGACATCCAGATGATATTGTGAAGTGAAATAAATCTAACGAAAAAACAAAATAGTTCCTTCTTACATGGTCTGTTTTATATTTATTATTCTTTTTTAACTTTTTTGGGCACCTCTTTTAGGCATGTAATAACTTATACTCCTTTTTCATATCTTCACTTGAGATTGCATTATTTGCCTAGCTTCTTCCTCAAGAAAGAGTTACAAATGGTTTAATGTTAAATATAAAGTAAAATTTGATTGTGCTCCTCCAGACAGACAAAACCTATTGTTTTCTTTGGGTTTGATATTTTCTAGGAATCAGATATTTTCTGAGTTCTTTATTAGAAGTTGTAATAAAGGTACTTTTGTATTTTTATTTAAGTCTACATTTAACACTTTTATTTTTTAGGTGCTGTCATGCTGTTGTTGAAGATGAGAGATTGCAGATATTCTGCTTTGGTTTCTTGTTTCTTTCCCTCAATCTACTGTAAACCAAACACATTGAGAACCTGAATGCTTCAGTATTGCTGCTGTTGCAGTGTTAAATGCTCTCTATATAAATCAATACATTTATTTATTAATTCATTAAGGCTAATGCTTTCATTTTCTTTGCTCTATCTCATTTTACTGACTACATTTTTCCTACATTTAATATGATAGGGTAGGATGGCAAAGGAGGGTACAACTGTTTTTAAATGTACACATTGGGGCAGATCCTGCTGCACGTTTTTCTGCGAATTTACGTGTGGTATACACGTAAATTCGCAGTTTAGAGCGCACTGCGCATGCGCACCGCAGAAAATACGCTAATTCGCGTAGCGTATTTTCTAACGTAAGGAGAATTCACGTATTGCGAACGTAAGTAATTACGTGTGGGCGTGCCAAAATTACGTTACCGAAGAATACGTGCGAATTACGTGAAGTAGGCGGAGGGGGGTATTTAAAGTGTACAGTATGGGCGTGCTAAGCTGCGTACGTTCGCGTAGTCTGTACGCCCGTTAGCGGACGTATTGTGTTACGTCTGGAAAAGTTAAGGTAGGGTTTGGGTAGCGTATTTTCACAAAATACGTCCGTGCAGGGGGTGTGTTAAGGGTAGCGGTGCGAATTTACGTACGCGAAAATTCGCTACGCGAACAAACGTAATGCAAACGTTGTTCAGGATCTACCCCATTATCATTTTACAAGAACATCATATCAAGGATCAAAAAGAGAAGCTGAGCCTATAAGACATTGAGTTACTGGTCTGTCCTAACCCTTTGACCTATAGAATACTGACCAGTGTCCTTGTGTAGTATCAGATAGCTATTTCACAATGTTCTTTTGTATCTGTGTGTATGAACTGACCAGCACAGGTGTAATATGGAGAGTGGGTGAAAATAGGAGCGAGGAGCATCTGTTTATATGCAGGGACTAAGTGTTACTGCTAGTATGCAGAGTTGAAGCATATATTGTGCCAGAGAGCTGGAGAATCTGCCTGCACAAGAGGAGCAGGAGGACATCAGAGAGTCAGAGAGAAGAGCGATCAAAGGAT
>WWET01003032.1:21091-31983 GCA_011038615.1 Limnodynastes dumerilii
GTTAGTGGGCTGGATCCAGACTTAAGTAAGTGCTTGAAATTAGTTACTCCTGGGCTAAACCATGTTGATTACAGGGGGAGTCAAGTTAATTGTATTCTTTGCATGCAGGGATATATCTTTGAATTGCTTACTGCGCACAGATAGTGACCAGCTTTACTATCTCACTGTTATTTAGACTTGGGATAGGAAACTTCACCTCTCAACTCTAATACTGTTTGCAAAAGATGAAATATGACTCCCCTGCAATCAACATGGTTTAGCCCAGGAGTAACTAATTTCAAGCACTTACTTAAGTCTGGATCCAGCCCAATGTTATTACTTGTAGACTGTTAACAGTGTGCGATCATGTATCCTGTCATACTGTATTACTGTTATACTGCTACAGAACCTCTTTGTTGTATGACTACATCTGTTAAACCCAGGGTTGCCAACTTTCTATTTTTGCTTCTGGATGCAGGTATCGCGATCTTGTAACCACTTCTTCAGGAGCAGAAAAATATGAATTAATTTTATTTGGAATTAGATTTGTATTTTACAAATAAGAGATAGTTAGACATTAAGACCTAATCTCCTCTATAGGGAAACGCAGAGATGGTAGACTGAAAAGACAGTTGGTTCTGCCAAAGAACCATCATGATGCTGAAACTTTTACTCTTGACGACATTGTCACTTATTAACCTGATATATTTGCATGTATGATTGATTTTGAAATCAATCACATTAAGGCACACTGCCTGAAAAGAAGCAGGACTGTGTCAGTGCAAAGACATGGTTGACCTGAAAAAACTGTCTCAACCCCTGAGGGAAGATATTAAAGTAGCTGAAACTGCTTGTTGCATATTTGTCACTGTGGGACTGGATGCCTGCCCCTGTCTAGTTCCTGGTCACATGCTCTGCTGGCAGTGATGCACATGGGAGGTTTTAATGTTCCACATTGGTGGGGTGAGTGGTATGAATTATTTAGACACTAATATATATTGTTTGTTTGTCTCACTATTTTCATGTATGTCCCTGATGAAAGAGAGAGACTGTCTTAAATGTTGGAAATATGTCACTATATTACTTGATTTTCTGTCTGTGAGTGCCGCTTGTTCCTCTACATATCTATCTATCTATCTATCTATCTATCTATCTATCTATCTATCTATCACCTCTTCCTGAATTTTCTAGTAATAGTTATAGTTTGTGTTTCAAGTATCAATATTTTGCATGAACCCACCACAGCAGGTGGACCTTTCTCAGTTCAGTTCAGCAGTCAGCGGCAGAACTACCTTTGGTGCAACGGGTGCATTGGCATCGGGGTCCATGCTGATACAAGGTCCCACAGTCGTCATCACCGCACCACCGAAGCTCCCCACCGGGTTACATGGGATATCATCAGGGCCAAAGCATATTTTTTGCACCTGAACACACAACTCTACGCCTCTGTCCAATGTATTCAGTCATACTTTCAATTTTATCTCAATTTCTTCTGTGAAACCAAAATTTCTCAGCAATTACTAATGGCCTAAGATTTAAATGATTTTGTAAAATGTCCTCTATGTATTTAAAAGATTGACTTGCTGTGTTAGTCCCACTAGCGCTATACTAATCACCAGAGCGATTCTGAAGAGAACTTTTATCCTCATCAGCAATGTTAAGTTTGTGACTTATATTTCAATTCAAAAAACCATTAAAACCATGTTACAGTAGCTATTGCATACTTCTTCAGTGTTTATTGCAAAAACTGTATTACATAGGTGATAGATTCGCAAACCATAGAGTACAAAATAATATCCAGTGCATCCTTCCACGAAATACACACAGCAATAGGAACAGCATATACCACACCTATGCCCGCTGTCACTAGGATGGTAACCATCTTAACCATTCCTCCAGTCTACTTAGATCATCCCTCATTATGTGTACCCCTCCTGGCATGTCTACCCTGTTACATATCTTTGTGTCATCTGCCAAAAGGCATATTTTCCCCTCTATACCAAACGCAGTATCACCTATAAATATATTATATGAATAGCACTGGTCAAAGTACAGAACCAGGGCCTCATTTACTAAAGACGAACTGAGTAAAATCGCCGGTGTTTGCTGTACTTTACCAACGATTTGCAAGTCTTCGGATTTACTAAAGCAAAATCTCCACAAACTCTCCGGAGATGAGTGGAGACTTATATCGCCGGTGTTTAAATCTCTCTGGCGATTTTTTGCATGACGAACATACAAATCTCTGGATTTACTAAGGGGAGACTTTCAAAATCGCCGGTGTTTGGCATTAAAGTTCAGTGGAGAGTTTGTTAAAATCGCTGGCAAATGGTCATGTAATCATGTGTCAGGGTATACAAGTAAGGTGTAAATGTATTTCAGCTGCTTGTTTAGACTTAAACAAAAGTTATGGTTTTTGTGTACTGCATATGCATATTGGATATTTAATGGGCAGTTTAACTTTAATAAAGGCAACATCAAGGAAAGAGAAATATAACCATGATGGGCACAGATACAGTAGGTGTGTTACAGTATGTATAAGACTGCACATATGCCTACATAGACATGGATACACTTGCATAAACAGAGCATAAGCATATTCATACAAAGATTCCATAGTCAGGTAGATGCATTGCATAACACAACTAGAGCAGCTATTGAGTTACAGATACAGTATCCCAGATAAATGAACCAATTTAAAATCAAAACACACCCAGAGATCACACAAGCCCATACATTCACATGTTACACCTTGCATCAGCATTAGAACTCTATCACATGAGCATACACATTCACATATACTGCAATAAATACAGACACCAATGCTGTAATGATCACACTTAACATGGATAAAAAAAAACACATATGCAAAATGCAGGAAAAAATCCATTATAATACATCAATATACATTGATATACATCAGTTGTTTATTTATTGCACCCATACACAAACAGACACCAGAAAGTGCTATATGCAACCATTCAAACAATGTCTTGCCTAATCATGAGGTGTTCAGCATTTAAATAGTGTCCTGTGTGTGAAGTCTCATGAGTTCAAGCCAAATTCCAGCGATTTTGAATGAAAAAAAAAATTCCCTATACTTAACATTAGAGTGAAAATAATTGTCGTTAAACAACACCAGCACTTTAAATCGCTGTTAAACAATCACCAGAAATCACCTGTGTTTAATAATCGCCAGACAAAAGCGCCTAATAGTAAATACAGCGATTTAATTCTCAAAGTCGCCCCTCAACACAGGCGATTTGCAGAGGTGATTTAAAGCGCCCCTTAGTAAATCTGGCCCCAAATCTTCAAAAAATTTGAATCTTTAAAAAACATCAGCATAAAAGTTTTTGGATTTATATTATGAAATATCTACAAAAATGGAAAAGACAGTTTTTGTGGAGTTGATGAACTAAACCTTAAAAGTTAGAATTCTATTATAAACTCTGTGCTTCTAGAATTATACATACACAAGAAACTAGACAATGGGAGTTTTTGGAATATTATTTATTAAATAGTTATTTTAAAAAAAAGTTTATACAAATTACATAACACAGTTTACATTGTATTTTCTAATTCTTTACATAAAGAATCACAGTAAAGCTCTTGAATCCATTTATTCTGGCTCAGCCAGCAAATGGAATGATGTCATTTCACCACTCTCAAAGGAGCATGCAAGGCTAAGCCATACCAAGCCCCTCTGTGAAGGGTAAAGCAAGCAAAAAGCAGCAAAATGCTCTATGCAAATTTCACATTTACAGCAAGATGATTTGTACAGACATAGGAAATAAAGGTAAACATGGTTGTACATTTTCATTTTATGAAGTTATTCAATGTTTAAATTGATGGGCTGATTTTATAAAACTAACAAACAATTGAGGTTACCTTTTCTACATGAAATGTAACAATTGCTTGGAATATGAAATTTGCTAAGTATATCACATTGCTGCTTTAACATTACACATAAACAAACAAAATGCTTTAAATTAAGGATACAAGATCAGACCCTTCTACTTTCCAATTAAACATCGTATGTGTCCTGTAATTGTTTGAACCAATGAATCGCCCTTCCCGTCTGCTGGTTAGAGACAACCCATTTATATTCATAGGGCATTGTAGTGGTTAGTCTGTATGGGAAATCATTTCTTGAATTAAGATTTACTGTGTTATTAGGTTTATTGGGTGGATTCAAACTAGAACTTAAAGATCTAAGTCAGGTTGTTTTAGGTTGGAGAAGCCTTGGTATGTCCAATCAGCTGCTTTTGGCATCCTTGCTCAGTCTTGGTATAGAACTTTCCAGGATATGATATTTGGGTATTACAAGAACAGCAGTGCACATTAATTGTGTAAGTATATGTTTAGCATTGCAGGTGGCAGAATACCATTTAGCTTTGTCAAAAGGAGGCAAAAACCAGGCTTCAGTTTATTTTTATACCAATGGTAATAACATATCTCTCTAAAGACTTTAAGGTGTTGGTAATGTTTTCAAAATTAACATTTAAAATGCATTATTCATAAGACATATTCCTATCAAACACCTGATCCTCAAAGCCTAATTCTGTGTATTTTTATGGACTCCATATTGTATCTCACAAAACCAGCTACAAAGCAGATCTGTGTAATGTTGAAAAAAAAGGGTGGTAAGTAAAAGGAAAAAAAGAATTAATGAAGATTGTTGCTTTTTTGGCACCCCTAAACCACCAGAACTTTTATAAACATTTTCACATTTTACCTTACAGAAAATGGAATGGCAGCTATATGTAAGAACTCCATAGATTACTGATAGGGGGAAGGAGATTAGTTACATTTGGTGATGCGATAGGTATACAAAAAATGGTTTAGGCTAAGTGTTTTTTGCATCTAAATATTCACAAAAATCACAGTCACTTTTAGAATCTTAAGTGTTGTCCTTGTTTCTTTCAAATATGTTTTGTTTTGTTTTGTTTAGTTTTACAGACTGATCAATCTTGTATAATTACCCACATCAAACAATTACTTCCCATTTTGTCTAAAATAGTATTCTTTTCCAATAATAACTATTTCTAAATAAAAAAAAAACATCAAGACTTGCGTAATAATATGTTGTGTATTTTACACAATTTACAATCGTATTATCAGACACCTAAAACATGATATCACCAGATGATAAGGAGATTTTATCATGAAGAAGGAAAAGTATGACATCATTTGCATTACTCTGATTTCATGCTAAGTTGGCACAATGTTTTATGTATAAAATATTATATATTGTTGTAGAACAACTTCCTCATAAAAGTAAGAAATAGCAAACTAATATTTATTTAGACAATATTTCTTTAAACCAGATTCTAAGGTCCAATTGTTCTGTGATTAGATCTATAAAAGCGTCACAAGCAAGGATCCATTATCGGATCACTGCTGTATCCATGCAAGCGATTAGGTAACCACTCCCATCAATTAAACAGACTTCCAACACAAGGACCCTGCCTCATTATTTCCATTCACTTTCCACTTACAATGGTGGAAAATTGGAAGTATGGATCAGTCAGCAGTCCAATTCCATGACTTTGCTGCACATTGTAATACTAAGCCCATCCTACTTGCTAGAGCAATCTGGCCGCCTATCTGAAGTGTCATTTCTCAGAAGTCTGAATTGATTGCTTATAAAATTGGAGACTTTGTAACCTGACCAAAAAGATAAATGGCCACTTATTGGACTTCTGTATCCAGTCCTGTGAGTTGCTCAGTTATGTGTTTTCATAGTAATTAAAGAAAAACAATGATGAAACGTACATATAGGGAATCCAGTTCTAAGAGTTCCTCATTCATTTGTTTATTATGTTACAAAATAAAAAACAGCTGTAATTAATAAAAAAAAACCATTGCATAAAATGGAAACTTGTGATGTTCATTTAGCTTTTTTTTTCTTAACGATGTATTTTTAAAAGGGGTTAATTTAAGTTGGGGTGTTTTATATTCCTATAAAAGTACAAACATTTTCAGTCTGGGGAGAAGAGGGTGTCAGGGGGAAGAGGGTGGTGGAAACACAGAAAAAGGTGAGAGTTGTGGGAAAACAGTCTAACAACACAGGAAGAGGGATTCATGTTATTACTGTTATTTAGAAGAATAGTTTTGATTATATATAATGTAAAAAAGGGTCACTTTTTTATTAATATGATGGGTCTCTCCAAGCGTTTTGCTGCTCGCTTAGTGTTCAGAATCACTATTAATTGCATGTTTAGATGAAACCATAAACCCTGAAGCCCTATGAAGGCCCTCATAGCACCATAATAATGGGCTATAATGAAATGGTAAAGAGATTTCTAAATGGATAATTTACAATTGGTTTCTATGTCAGAAGTACGTAGTGGTGGGAGATCGAGTTCCTAAAGTGACTTGTGGAAGGTGCCCAAATACTGAGAGCTTTGACTTTTTCAGTTTTAAGAATAAGCATCAGAAATGTTAATTAATGGCAATTTTTTTTAGTTAAACAAGAACTGGAATTCTTTGTTATACACATATTTGAACTGGGACATGAGAATTGGGAAAAGCATGTATTAACATTATGGGATTTTCAGCTTCCAAAATTACTGACTTATAAATTGGACAGTTCTTTTTAAAGCCACGTTATAAATAAAGCAACGTTTTAACAGAAGGGTGCTTAATAAAAGAAGCACTTAATACATTCAGGAACATTTAGGAACTGAAAGCATTCAAAGACCTCCGTGTGTCTGATCAGCAGAGTACATTATGTTCCACTACAGTGGAAACAATGGTAGAAACAGAAAATAAAAGGTTAAAAATACAACACTTAATAAACCTACCTAAGCAAACTGTCCCTACCAATGTCAAACAATTTCTACTACAGTAATACAAATATTTTTTTGCAGCAGTGCCCAATGTTGGTGTAAATTTCCAACTTTACCGTGTCTAGACTAGAGGCACAAATGTGAATTTTAATCCTAGTTGGCAACACAACGTTTTTCATCTACCCACTGTCATATGAACGGGTTAATGGAACTGCATTCATTTTTAGCAAATCCCTAGCTAAATGGAGAGGAAACACATAATTAAGATAATATGGAACAAAAAGAAATCATTTAGTTAATATGGACCATAAATAAAGTAAATGATCGGATTGCCAAATATTTTCGTTTACAGGAGTCATAGACAGAAACAGAAACAATATACCAATGTCCTGTATGCATGACAACCTGTTGACTATAGAAACTACACACTCAGTGCACTAGTCTTCCAAATCAAGTCACAACCATGTGAACCAAACAACATTTGAAGGGGTTTATTGGAAATAAGTAATATCTTCTGAATTCTCATGCTATGTATCCAAGGCACTTAAGCAGGAAACAGGATTATGCTTAAAATGAAGTATGTAGCTGCTCCTGAAATGTAAACAACCCTGTTTTCCCTACTATAACAAGACACAACAAAAACAATTAATAGGTATAAGACACTATTTTCTGCAACTCTGCAACAACAAAAAAAGCCATATGTAGTTCAATGGACTAGGTGTTACAATCAATATATATATATATATAATAAATCAATAAAAAAGCCATGTTCTGTATTATTTTTACTTTTATTTAATGTATAGGCACCAAAAAAATTTCAGAAAATTAAAGTTATTGCCCCTCGTCATTGCTACTAAGTGCTTCTTTAGGGTGTTTTATTGAATGACTCAACCACCCAGAGATGCCTAAGCTACAGATATGTACTTATTCACAAACTGCTAAACTTTTCAATCCACCTCACATATAAGAAAATGGTAAAAGTAATGACAAACTGAGTGTTTAAGGCAAGTACAGGTAATCTCTGCTTTGAAGCTATTCAAGAACTACATCCAACATGCCTTGTTAGACAGATATCTATGCGATGATTAGAGTGGCCATATCCATTAATTTTAAAGCCATACAATACTTAAGCATGCCAATTCATACACCCGGCCAGTCTATTTATTTGACATGGACAAGAAGACAGATGAGGGTGAATGGAGTTGAAAAGACCTCTGCCTAGGAATTTTGTCTACTTTATTTTGATGCTGTTTTTATCACTTAGACAGAAAAAACACTGCTAAGTGTCTTACTGGTGTATCGTTTAGAAACACAAAGCAGTAGTTTGGTGTATTAAAGTGGAAACACTGCATCAGAATGTTTGGGATTTTTAAAGATGTATGATAGAAATAGAAGCATTATCTGTACCTGAAAACTTTTCTAGTACTGCAGACTCTGTTTGTGTTGACCTTGAGGAGTGGCATGAGTGTTCACTTTAATTTATATTTCTATAAAAAGAAGCTGCTTACTTTCATCTGATCTGACACAACAGTAACTATTCAACTTCAGTACAGCCTAGTGATAAATATGTATCTTTCAGCTGCACAACCTCAGAAATAACAAGGCCTGAGCATTTGATAAGAGGAGCCCTGTCTTACAAGTGGTCACACGGCTATTGTTGTTGGTATGCTTTGGTACCCATCTGTAATTCACATGAAAGATTCTACTGTAGATTTATTAAGTTTAAAATTCAACTGTTGAACTCTTTTAAAAGAGGAGGCAGCAATTTTCTAGACAGACCAATATTACAAATTCAACTAAGAGATATTGGTCTCAGGTATTAGACACAAGTTGGGTGACCACTGAGTGATATACAGGAAAAATGGTCCAAAAAATGGTTGCCTCCAGTGTCTGAAGTGAGAGGTACTATGCATTTTAATAACTTAAACTGATTTGACTACAGCTGATAGAAAGTACAGTTTTGGAGTCAAATACTGATTTCATAAGCTAGCCAGAAAACAATACATGAAAATGTAATCATTCCCCAACCCAAACATACAATACATAAAAGGTACAATCAAAGCCAGCTCTGAATATAAAACCCTTTAAAAATGTGTCCATTGTTCTAGGCATTTTGGAGAAAAAATATAGACGAGACAGCATTAAGAAGCAGGTGGTCACTTTCAAATATAGACCAGTTTGAACAAAATGGCTCTTAATCACAAGATAATTTAAGGCTCCTCCTCCATATCCAGATGCAGTTTTGCACCGCTTCACGTTGGGCGTGATAAATACCCACAGAGAAACTGTGTGGTTCCCAATAGTCCAAGTGGTGAAATAAATAGCGCCAAAATGAGAGCTAATTTGCATCACTCCATCGTGGAGGTATATGTTCTATCACATCTGGGATGTTGTAACATGAATAAAGATACATTAGATTTGTAAGATTGGGGAGGCATTGATGGAAAGGCTGAATTACCTTTTCTTTCAAGCAATTTCCTTCAAATAGTTTCCTTGTGTAGCATGTTGTAACACAATTCATTTCTGTATCATTTCAGAATCTTTTTTAAAAAGCAGCTGAAATAGCTAATTGATTACCACCACATTTGATGGCTAGAGGATATCCAAATGGTGACCACACCAGAGTTCAATTTTATTAAAATGGAACATTCTGTCATGCCTCAGAACAACATTTCTGTGGGTTCATTTTCACCTTGTGTTTTATTCCATCATAGAGCTCAAAGTTGTAGTTCTCCAAAGTGGTAGAACTACGAGACGAAAGTCCTGTATAGGAGCAGGTGCAGTACAATAGCAAACCGGCACATATAGCTCCAAGTAGGACTCCAAGGGAACTCATAGCAATAATTGTTACCAATATTGGATCTAAAGTATAAAGCCAGCTTTCTTCTTTGTCAGATCGTGGTGTCACTACATTACTGGTGGGAAATGCTGTGAAAGATAAATAGTCACCTACAAAAACAATAAGCATTTATTAGAAATGAAACACATTTACAGATGTTGTAAAAAAGATACTCTACTAAAATAATTCAAATATGTATGACCAAGTACCATTACAGACGATAATAAAAATGTAAACATCTCTTACCAATTTTCCCTCCAACATTACGTCCCAGAGAATCATAATCATTTCTTATGTTATGAACATCCACTAAAAATATACAAAAAAACAAAAACATAATTTAGTCAATATTTAGGCCATCAAAAGGCATGACAATTATATATATATATATATATATATATAAATCACCAATGCTGTTTAAGGAAATATTATTTATAAGAAATTGGAGTAATGAATACAATATTTATCATTACTTTCTATAGAGTGAACTGGCACAACCCTGGACAAAACTACAGAAGTCAGGAATCTATTTATAACTTTTTTTAAATTTAAAATGTAATGTTAAAAACCAAGAAAATATATATATTTTAGCAGTCATCTAAATTCTTTGACACCCGTTCATAACATTACATGCTTAGCACTGTAAGCCTGTATCAGTCACACGTGTCTGCCCTTCAAAGAATGGACATTATTTGTTGAAGGTGATAATTTGTGATCATGATTTGATGGAGAACATTATTCATCTTCATGCTTAACTTGATGTGTAAATAAAAAAAATATATGTGAGATTGAAAGTGAACTCTTTAGAAAACACAGGGTATACAAGGACCATTCATGTCTTCTGTAGGAGTAGGATAACGTTTAAACAACATCTAAAGTTAAAAATAAGCACACCAATCATGTATACTATTCTTTAATAAAAGGCAATCTAAAAAGTTAAATTAAAGGCCATAAAATATGAAATGTATGTGTAATGACACTCGTTAGTAAATGAGAACTCACATAGCAAATACCAACACTCTAAGCCATCAGAAATTAATTGATTAATGTTTTCAAAAGTTGGTACTTTGTTAAATGATTATTATTATCATGGTTATAACTGGTCATAACATTCTGGTATACAATCCAACATTCTACTATTGTAAGGAGAGGCTTCAACCTTCACATGCAACTTTCCACTTAAATGTCCTGTGAACAGAGCCAGAGCTTCAATAACTAAATATAAGTGTAAATGTCATTTAGTAAAACATGGACCCATCTTAATTTTTTCCCTCAAAGAATTA
>WWET01003032.1:31991-46298 GCA_011038615.1 Limnodynastes dumerilii
CCCTACAAGAATTAATTTGCTCAGTATACAGAGAAAACATTGCGTCAGCAATCAGCACATTATGGATCCATGATATATTTGTAGTAAGCCGCTCATGAGCACCACTGTCTCATTCCGTGTCTTACTTCTGCTCTTAGGGGATAGAGGAAATGATGTCCCATTCCGAAGATTACCCCAGAGAGAGGACAATCTTCATTATAATTGCAATTGGGCAATTTAGCACTTAGCAACTTTAGTAAAATCCCAGAACTATCATCATTGGCGTCTCAGGTGACAATGTGATTGAAACTTCATGAAAGCAGGCATATCGCTGATATAATGAAAGAATAGATAATGCAGTAGAACAAGAACAAAATCTGTTTAAGTGCTTAAAAGCCATTACACCATTTTTACTGGTAAGTAAAGAGAAACAATGTTTGTACAAAAATAATCATCCTTTAATTACATTCCACACAGCACATGATCAAATAAGTTTCAAATTTCCATAAGATTGTTTTTTTTTCATTCACAGGCAGAGGAAAAAGCAAAAATAAAGATATGGGGTTATAAAGAGGATGGGGAGAATAATTGAATATCATATTTACCAATAGTGACTTTCACAATGTTTTCAAAGAAAATAACATTCTACAGCATATAGATAAGGAGCAGCATTCTCCATGCCCAATTGTTTGCAGATAAGTTAAAAGTATAAACATTATAAATATGGTGAGGCGCATTATTAAAGGGTAATACCTGCAAGCATTGTAACATGAAACAAAATATAAGAGCTAGCAAAAATAATCATACAAATTCTGGATACATTTCATTGCCTGAAATCAACAAATTTTAACTGCATCTGTCACATGCATACAAGTGGTGGCATTTTATAGGCTGACCCTAAGTTGATAAAAGTCTTATTAAAGTGATCATCTGAGTTTCCATGATTATTAGTTTACATAACAATATGGCTGCCACAATTAATAGTAGTTGTTGGGACTCATGGCTGAATAAGGGTGGGCAATTTACAGAAGAGGTTATATTGACAACAGCAACATTTTCTGAGGCTAGTGGTATCATATATCTCATATATTTCTAATAATGTTTCCAATGTATATTTAAATGATTAGGTTTACCGACTCATTTAAAGTGATTAATAAATTACCACAACATCTCCCCCCTTATGTTACAAAAAATTGTTGTCTTAGAAAACATTTGCCTTAATCTAAAAATAATATCAATAAAATTCCATTAAAATTCCATTTTTACACAGTTCATCTAGCTTTCTAGGCATCAATATCTTATTTTGAGGAACTTTTTAAAACAACCTCTTCAGAAGCAAACATAAATGTGACAGACTTATAAAAATAAAATCATTTCCGTATCTGGAAAAGAATATGTATTTCAAAGGTTTTGAAGGGGGCATGGTGCATTTTTGTTAAGCACTTCTGTCTGCAAGAAGCCATTTGAGAGATAGAAAAGATATATGTTTGGTTGAGAAACAATATTTGATTAATAAGTAAGAGAATTTAAAAAATATCGCAGGCCAAAATGTGCCTCATTGTTTCTTTTTTTCACACAATGCAACTAGCTGAATCTTTTGGAAAGTACATTATATTGCACAAGTCAAACAGTAAATGCTATTTACAATCTTATAACTTTTGTTCTAAGTACATGGTAACAGATGGTAAGCTTTAGATACTGCTGTTAGATTAAACAGAAAAGCAAAAACTAACAGCGTAATTACCAATTACAGTTCAGTGAATGGTGGGGTGCTGTCTGACACTGTTATGCTAAAAGACTGATGTGTTTTTAAAAGGGTAAGTATAAATTGCCTTAAGTAATTTAGTTATATTAAAAATGTACAAAAACATAGCTCCAGAAGGAAGCCATTTTGTATGAACTACTTTCATGGACATAATACACTGCCTAGGCTTCCCAGCATACTAACTGAATAAAGATAAGTAATTGTAATAACAAAAGTCCTGGAAAAAATATTTGTAATCAGGTTGTCTTAAAACAATGGATAAATAGAATTTCATGTGCTGTAGAGAAAACATGTGAAATGTAAAACTGATACAATGCTATCATACACCCATACCACTGTCTTATTTGCCTCCCTGGATATTCTACAATGTACAAATTATTTTGACTTCTAGTCAGAAAATCATGTGCATAATACACCACAGTTAAATAATCAGCAGTAAAGCCAAATGGACAAAACCAATCTAATACAAAAAGGCTCAAAAATATTATACACAGCTGTGTATTATATACTTGCATTTCTGTGAGAAATACATTCAAACACCGAAATAACAGCATGGATACAAAAAAAATATACATTTCTATGTCACTTTAGCATATAAGGCCACCCATTTGCTACCTAAAAAATATGTAAAATTGATTGTTCTTAAGCTCCACTAACACTGAAACAGCAAACCGTGAGAACCACAATTAGTATGTACATTATAAAAAAAAAAACACATGGCGTTAGTGTATCTGTCTACTTATACTTCTTTTTAGTGGATTTAACTTAGAGAGGAAAAATAAATCAGGAAACAAATACATTGTCTCCTGATGCTATGCTTTTATAGGAGTCAAACTGAGGCAGAACTGTGTTGAGTTATAGTACCGAAATAGCTTTTTTTTTTTTTGGCTCAGCCTTGTAAATAAAGTAAATTAGTAAAAACTTGCAGTAATGTAAAGTGCTGCAGCCATAAGTAAAATGTGCTGTAGCAAGGCACTGGTACAAGAAGGTAACCGGGATTGAATATTTTTGTGGGTACTATAAAGTTACCAAGAGTATATTATTAATTTATGGCATTCAAGAACGCAATTCAATTGCTTGCAAAGTGGAATACTAGTAATCATGTAATTCAGCACTTATACATCACAGTTTTCTGTTTGCAGCTCATTGTGGTGTTGCGAAAAGACAATGTTGCGCTGCAGTAATGGCTGTAGGTAAACACAGCACTTCTGTGCTAGAAAGAAATGGTGCTAATGAAAATGGTACTAGGTGTATTGTGATTTAACCTATAAGAACCAATTCAACTGTAACTTCTTATCCTTTTCCAAAGAAGAAGCATGTATATAAATACTTGAATTGTTTTTATGGGTTTAACCACATGTTTGTACTATGTTTCTATCATTTATTTTAACTAATATTATATTGGACACATTGAATGGAACAGTTTTATGCTTTAATGTAACTAACAGTGTGGTCTACACTTTGTATACACACGGTGTACAGAAGAAATATGTAAAGGCCAACAAGTGAAACATGGGGCATAGATTGCTGTTGCACTGCCTTCTTTTTATCAGGTAAAATTGTTAACAATGGAATCCATATTATTGTGTCTGACTTGTGTTGCTCACTATTAAGAAGTCTACCCCTAAATGTATTGAAGATGTCAAAACATTGACCCAGTTTCTTGTTTCTTAAGAAAAAGCCATAAACCAAAGCCATGACTAGATAAGGCAGCAAAAATGATATATGTAAATCATGTACATACACTCTAAATACATTTAAATTTAAACAGTAAAAATCATTCAGTTCACAGATTGAATAAAGTCTGCCAATGAAAGTTTGCCACAGATAAGGGAAAGACATAGAATCTCCTTACTACTTTGGTGAACAGAAGAATGGAGATACAACTTTACCGCACACAAATGCCTAAAAAAGCGAGAGAAAACTATTCTATGTATTTCATTGGCAGACTGAGCAATGGTAACAATAAGCACAGGATTTGCTGCAGAGTGAGTGACATAATATGCTTTGAGTCACCTGTCACAAATTCCTGAACTGCTCAGTAATGCTAAGACTTTACATTATTCTCATTTTGCAAGTCAACAAGCCATACAAGTATTTTTGCCTATTTTTAAGCCAAAAATCACTTTATATGGCATAATGCAACTAGCACTTAACATGGTTGTTTTGTTTTATAACTTTAAATAAAAATAACTATTTCTGAAAGTAAAAATATCTATATGTGTGTAAATTGCATATATGGACTGAAAGTCATCTTAAAATGTATTGCAGCGAGCTGGAGCCTTTTGGTAGTTTCATCTGTCAATCACATCTCCCTACTCCTGTGGTGCAATTTAATATGATCAGTGTGTGTTTCAATTATACTACCATGATTTAAAGAAACTTTCCCTAAGTACAAGTCTGGTAATTGGCACAATCATTTAGTTTAATTAACTTGCACTTAGGTAAGGTTACCCTTAGATGGTAGCTGTGAGGAAATGAAAGATTTGAAATACCAAAATAAGTTGGTGCATTGCAGTAAGTCAAAATCAGCTCCTAAATATTATCATTTTACTTGTGAAATGTAGACAATTTAGACTAATTGTCAAGCTCAGCAAAATTAGCTCTAATTCATAGACAAAAGAGATGAATTGCTGCGGTCACTTTACTTGAGGCACAGTGATTTTGAGCTCACTGAAATACATTTCCATTACTTGCCTATTCTTGTTTGTGGTTTTAACCACTACTCACACATGCTATCTCATACACACAGGATTATATAGATAGATATATACACTCTTCCAGACTTTCCTTCATGTTTTCAGGCAACTTTTGTTTGCTGTCTGGAGGAAAATTCAAAGTAAATCTTGAAAAAAAGATGAAATCCTTAGTCTTTAAAAATAAAAAATTGAAGAGCATTCAGTTTCTAAAACTTGTTGCGCCTTCTGCTCGAATTTTTTTCCAAGATGCAGCATTAGATTTTAGAGACAGTCAAGAGGGGATAAGATGTCTATGAGTTCAAAGTATGCAGAACATAGTACTGTTGGGGTGTAAGGAACGGGAGGATAAAAGTGCAAATTGAGCCAATGGTTCTTGAGTCTGTTAAGTCTATATCCAGCATCCATCTCACCCTCAGCATCGCGAACTGTGGTCGGGATCATCTTGCTCTAGTTTAATAGTTAAGGTAGGCTCCACTGCTAATGGTGCACCGTTGGCGTAGTGTGAGGTTTTGTAGGTGATGGCTGGATCACTCTTCTTGGCCGCATAGCGGAAGCGGTGGTAGTGGAGCACCAAGGCCAGTGCGACAGAGACCAGTACCAGAACAGCGCCTCCTGCTGCCATAACGTAATACCAGTAGACTGGGATGGGCTGCACTGACACCGTATCCACTGTGGGCTCGCTCCCTGGTAGAAGGGTGCCCCCTGGTGAAGAGACACAGAACAGTGTTGCTAGGTGGGATGTAGGTGGACTTATTCATGAGAAATTACACATGCTTAGTTTGTTTGATAATATAAAAAATACATGCCTTCTTATAAATATATATTGTAGTACTGGGTTTTATTAATAGAGACAAATACACAGTTTTTATCAGTTTTTATTATCAGTTATTATAGACTTTCTAGTGGCCAAGGTTCTATTACTTTAGCACATGCTGTACAAATTTTCCTGAGAGGGCAGGAGATCATACACATGATATATACTACAATAATTTATAGGTTTTCCAGTCAATTAATTTTTTTCAAATAATCACTTGTATTATGTGCTCTGACTTGCACTAGAAATCTGAAAAACTGTATGGAAGTGGTTGTGTTTTTCATGCATAAACTATATATACATGTATAAAAAAATATGTATGTCAGACCCACTTTTAGGGAACCGGTAATGGCCATATTGTTTATTAATGTTTCAAAATGTCTAACCTTGGAACATGTGACTTTTTCGGTGTATTCAGTTAGTGGTGGTGTGCTGTCTCACTACATAGGAATTGGTGTACTCCATGACAATTCTACGTCTATAATAGAATAACGCCTAGGATGCATTGTCAGTTTAAAGAGGAACTTGCTTTGTTTAAATACATAAAAGGAGAGACAGAGAGTAATGTTGACTTGATACAAATTGTCATTTTAGGAATGGAGAGGGGAAAAAAGAGCTAACAGACTTTAGTAATCAATTACTATGTTGGTTTGTTACTTTTGTCATTTGACATTTATTAAAAACTATGGCCTTGAGTTACGTTAAGTAAGAGTGCAGACTTCTGTACATACATACGTAGGTTAGCATAAAAATGGTACTTTGCATGTGCAGTATCATCACTTCTGTGATGGAGTGCAGCTGACCGATGCTGCACTCCATACAGATCAGAGCCTTCCACACGGGGAACATACCCACCCACCCCATTCATAGGAGATACAAATGGGGGATGGACTAATGCATGCAAATAGCACAATAAGGGCTTATGTATGATTTAGTATCCCGCACGGAAGGGTTTCCATGCAGCATACCTAAGGTAGGGATCCTGCATGTGGATTTCCTATGCCCTCTCTTTTACATTTGGTCCTTTAAATCTCAATATCCCTCCGCAGCGGATGCTACGTACGAAAACCATTACTAACTCTAAATCCGGTCCTATGTTCACATGGTGCCATAAAGTCATTAATCTAGTTCAGATTACACTGAAAACACAACAGCTATTCTCAGGAGAAGATAAAAACAGTGCCTAATGATCATTTCCATTAAAGGAGTAATATTTAGCAATGACAGAAAGAACAGCCTTGTGGATTATTATAGCAATTCACTAACTAGCAATCAGTCTAGTACTTAAGATCCAGACCGACAATGCATTTATCTACTTAAGATTAACAGCCACACAGACATCTAAAAAAAAGACACTGGAGCTGATCCAGAGCTGCGCATGTCTTTTTTTAAGACGGAAGTGCAGCGGAATTTGACACTGTGCATGCTCAGAGCAGACTCAGAACTGGAGCGCGCATAAAATCAGGTAATGGACTACCTGTGCGTCTGTGTGAGCAACCATGTATGGCGTGCTTGTGGAACAAGGTGCTCCATGATATTGAAACGAGAAAAGGGTCATTTAAGTCATATAAAAAGGCACAGTGACTGTATAAAGTGCCTGTGCTGCCTGTGCCATATAGATGGTGTAAGTAATTTTTCTAAAATAAAACTTTGATAGTAACATAGGAATTTTTAACTTGGAATTTTATCAATGAATCAATGTTTAAAATAAATGTCAGAGAATTTTTTATGCCACAAAAGTAGAGCAATGCATTTCTGTATTATTGTGTTAAATTGATAAAAACAAAACAAAACATTAAAAATAGTAATTTGGCAAAGGCTGCGGCAGCACAATCCACAGTCTTTGCACATACGGCTCTGTCTGCTGGGGTCAAACTCCTGTATTTTTTTCCCCACGCCCTATCCAGAGTTGTGTGTTTTAACGCAACTCTAGATCGGACATATACTGCATCCACGTTCCCTGTGCGCATCCATTGTGTAAAAACTCTGGATCAGCTCTGCTACATTCACTTAACTTATGCAACATATAATTATCATTCATTAGTCATTCCAGAACTTTATAAAACACAAGCAGATAAATCAGATAAATCAGATAAAAAACAAGTCAAACAGATAAATCCAAACCTTTGTGTATGAAAATGAATTGCGTAAACTAAAAGGGGAATATTAAATTAATGCGTAAATAGATTTATAATGAGAAATTTATTGAGAAGTTCTGCCTTTAAATCCAACAGAAAAACCAAGCATGAGTTGTCAAACTTTGGAAAATTGTTAGACTCTGAGACAGACTGGCCTTGGCTATGTCTAAATTTATGTTGAAGAAAAGACAGCCAGTTAAAATTCTTGGAGATGTAAGCAATACCACAGAATTTAAGGTGGACCTTGAAGAAATCTACAGTTTCCAAAAATACAGGGTCAGCCAAAACTCCTTATCATGTAGATTTGTCTATATGTTGCCTATTCAGCAATACTGGACTCGTTTCTAATTTGTCAACTTAACCAGAACAGGCAATTCACTATTTTTTCTTCTCAAGGGTAAGTCAACCTCAGTGTAACTATTCATATGTCAGAGGCTGCAAGGATGTGTTCTGCAGATTAAAACAGCAAAGTTTTCAGAAATGTGAATTGTTACCCGAGTAAGAACATTTATTCCCCTTGTTGGAAGAATGCTTTCTCACATAAAAATGTCTTTCCTTCAAAACTTGAACAGTTTTATCGATATTAATTAGACACAACTATGTGGCTAAAAGATTAACAGGATAGGGAATAGAATAACCTCATATTCATAAAATATGTGCAGCCACATCTAGAATAATGGAACTAAAACAGCCGTAAACATAATGAAGCAAAGACTGACCTAACAATGACCTTGTTTGTCAAACAAGCCAAATTACCATAAATACTGAAGCATCGTGTTTACCACTAGCAGCCCATAATACAGAACAAGAATTATATAATATACTTTCACACACAGTGTGCACATAACTATATGACTGATGATACTTAATTGGCCAAAATGTATCCACATATTAACCCAAAAAACACATAATGTTGGGGAGGGGGTGTAAACATGGACATTTGTCTTAATATTTGGGTTGCTGACTATTTCTATTACCGGGAAGGAAAAGATAGATGCCAGCATGGTGGTGTGGTTTCATGACATGATTTATGCAAATCGCGTCTTGAAGCCATGCCCCCTCTCCATCATTGCTACTAGTCCTAGTGATACTAGGGATGGGGGTGGGACTTGAAGATGCAAATTATGTCCTCAAGTCTCTCCCAATTCCTAGTAACACTACAATTTACAGTATCGAGGGACAGGGGGTGGGGCTTGAGGCAACGGTTTGCATATCATCATGGCCTGAAGCCCATTGCTGGAGATTTGCTGTCTCTCCCGGGATACCAGTAGAAATGGCTGAATTTTGGGAGTCACCCAGATATTTTTGGAGTCAGCAACACTGCTTAATATTATAGAATTACGGCCATGGTTAAGCTCATACTTCTACCAGATTCAAAGGAGGGCCAACCTCCCCTCATACCACTTTTCTTTTGAGGACACATAATAAATTATATTGTGTCATAAGGCCCTGAGTGCGGACATTGGGCCAGATCCAGACCTAAGTTTTGTTTACGTATGATCTCGTAGCGTATTTACACTATCGTAATTACTATGCACTCCCCTGGGCACTCCCCTTGGTCGTACATAATTTACTTGATTTATGAGCACCAAAACCTACCTTAACTTTTCTAAGCATAAGTACGCTCATACCTAATGGACTATCGTACGTAACGGCCTAACCCGGCCCATATTGTACAAGTGAAATGCCTCCCTCCACCTACAAAGCGTATTTATGGGTGTCATATAGATGACCTGCCCCTTTGTTTATATTTACACTGAACGTATGTTCGATAAGATTTACGTTTCACGCGCATGCACAGTACATACAAAAAGGCGATTTTACGACAGCGGCTAGCCTAAATACGCTTTCATACTAAGGTCTGGATCTGGCCCATTATAAGGAGTGAATTACATCTTCATGACAGTCATGTATGCTTTTAGAGGTCCAATAAGTAGACAATTAATTAAGCAGGTTTGATATTCTTAAAGCTATTGTTGGTGATCAAGAGTTTCATGCAGATTTAAAAGCCTCTGACCATTTGACATTGGCTGGATCAGTGATGGAAGTTGACTGCTATACAATTATACAGCAGAAGAACATACCACAACTTCTACTACTGCTTTACTTGTACCTACTTATTCACATTTACCTTTACGTTTCCACACCATCACACCACAAGTCTGGCCCAAAGGATTCACATGGAAAAGGCTAATGCCCTTAGAAAGGGTATTTAAGGCAGAAATGCATAGATGGCTATAACCAGTAGTATGAAAAGGGGCAAATTCTGAGAAGGAAAAATATATTTTTACACCTTAAAAATACATAATATTATAAAATCATCCTGGTGTGTCTTGTTTTCCCACAATGGTTACAATGAATTGCATGATTTGTTAGAATAACTGTGAGAGAACAAATTATTCTCTAGCAATTTGCCAAGCCGTTGCTATGTTTTTACTGGCCGCAGCATTATGCTGATAAATACAGAAAATACAAATGTTTCACACAAGTAGAAATGTTACAAAAGAATCAGGAAAGAGGCAGATAGCCAAAAAAAAAAGGTGCCAGGCAGCTAAGAACTCCCACACTGGAAATTAGATTTTACATTTTAAGACCCTCAGCGGATATAAAGACAAATCAAATATTACTGGTAAAAACAATGACCAGAGGTAAGACAGGACAGCTAAGCACAAAGGCTGAGAGGCTGCTATTTCGCAACACAAGATTATTCCAGTTCTGGAGTAAAAGCAAATATCCAGTAACGGTCTTGGCACTACATTGCATTTCTTCTTCTTTGGTTTTAGAAGCAATTGAAGAAGAAAAACAAAATGCCAATGAAAAGGGGGGGAGGTCTGGGGTGTTGATGTTTGTTTAGCATTTTTTAAAGTTTCAAATTTACAGCAGTCTACACAGGCATAGCTAAGATAAATAGCTTAACAAATGCCAGGGGGTACAAAAAAAAAATTAAATGCAATAGCCCCAATGCAGATCTGAGTGTACATCAACTGATGTGACCTTTCTCTGCAAGATTTGCTACTGTGCATGCTCATAACTGAGGAGCACACAGCCACATCCCATTCACATCATAGAGCAACCTTGGTGTTCGGGGTGTGTTTAGGGAGGAAAGGGGTTGAGGCACATAGTCAATGTACATTAAGGGCGTGCCAAAGAAAGTGTGCCCCTACTGCAGGTCATGTCTATGTCTATATCTAAGAACACAAAAGTGTTTGAAACAAGCAAAATGTATAGGCTGCTGCATTACAAATCTGCAGCCTCTGCCTATATGCATCCATTCACATGTTTCAAATAAGTGCCCATTTTCAGTACATCCAACCTAATGTCGCTAATGTCAGAACTCTGGACACGATGCATGCAGTTTTACCAGTGGATTTGCGTATCTGCTGTACTAAAGCACTGGATTAGGTCCAGGAATATTATGGTGGAGGCATTAACCCCCACCCAAAAAATATACAAGAAGTGTGCCAGAATGCAGAAGATATAGGGCACTGCTATTTGTGGCATGATCATATGAATTGGAGAAATACTTTTTATCATAATCATGTTAATTGGAGGATCTACTGCTTGTGATATAATTATGTGACATGTGAAGACAAAAATGGTGGCAGTGTTTGTTGATTTAGGGGTGTTAAAATATATTTCATTTCAAAGCCCATAAATCATATATTTAGAAATTATCATTCATTGTAATATCTATGCCATATATATAGTGTTTGGACAATTAGGGGCTGATTCAAAGTTGTACTTCCACCTTTTTTTTAGGTGCAAGTACAGACCTGAGCGATACCATGTTCAACTCCAAGGGGAGGCAACTTGACATTGTGAAACCTGAATTAGAATTGAGAGGTGAAGTTTCTTAACACAACTCTATTTTATAGATGAAATATAAACCTATGCAGTATTTTAGTTCTTTGTGTAAAAGTAAAACCCTATTTCCTGCAGGCAAAATAATTACAATTAATTAGCTCCCCTTACTTTGCAAAATAGATTAGCCGATCTCTACACTTGCACCTCTTTTGTCCTTACTCCCAAACTCTGAATCAGCTCCTTAATGTTTTAGTTTCCTGCAAAATCTGGATAAAATAATGGCAATACTTTATATAAACAAATATTTTTTATGTATAACTGTTTTTTTTATGCATTACGATAGCATAAACCTCTGCTAGTTCTTGGTTTGGCCAGCCTTAGCTTTGATAGCGGATGTTACTCAGCATTGAATGCTTTTAATGTTTTTCTTAAATCCTATCATCACGATGCCAAACATGAAAAAAAATCCTAATTCACTGTCCAACCACTGTATATGTAAAACCACTTAGAAAACATCTATTTTCCTCAATTAGGGCCGTATTCAGAGATTTGTCTGGTGATTGGTCCGCAAATATACGCACGGACGGAGCAAGTAACACCCACCAAAACCACAGTCACTCCTCTTGCTAATCCGTGCCCACTGAGAGTTCCGCCTCCATAGACCAGCTGTAACTTTCCGTGGCCATTTCCAAGCATATGTGTCCTCCGTCCGTGCGTATCTTTATAATCACGCCCACTTCCCTATATTTAAATGCCCCCCCGCCCGTTTCTATGCGTATTTTTCCGTGGGAGATCCGTGCGTATTTAACCACGTCCAATTCACAAGTCCATCTGTGAGGGACTTCCACGCATATAATCTACGTGAATAAAAAGTTACTACGCTTGCGCAGTTTAAACATACCTAAAAATACACACGGAAAACGGAGAAAAAACAGATCTCTGAATACAGCCCTTATAGTTTAACATATTTCATCCTATAAATATCTGATTATATAAATAAGGAGAGGAATATGTACTGTAAATGTAAAACTTACAATTAGATACAGTGTTTTAACAAGATATGGTTACATGCTGTCAATGATAATCTCAATTGTAGGAAGTGCACATAGTTTCAGAAACTATAGCTCATTTAGGTTGCCTTACCCAAAGTTAAGAACAGTGAAAATGTGATTAGTTTCAGAGACAAAAGCCATACACAATGGCACAAAGCCCCTTCAATACATATCTGGTTTCACAGACACAGCCTCCATTAAACCCACTCCTCTGAATTATGGCACAGACTGATTTTGTGGATGACAGTAACAATTTAAAATCAATGTTTTTATCTCTAGCTTTAATGGAAGATTTAAAACTATTAAGCCATCTATTGCTGAGATAAGAATTCAAACTCTAATCATCTGGCTGAGACCATTTAAGCAAGGCCATACTAATCATTTTATTTTTACTAACACACCATTTATAGGTCAGATGTGGTCAGAAAGACCTTAGACCTCTTAAAAAAACAATGCTACACAGTATAAAATATTGAAAAATATTTATTGCATACAAATAAAGAGGTAAATATTTGTTATGCCCAAAATGAATTGTATTATATAATAAGGTGCCAACACATTATTTGGTCTATTTTAATAGTGCTATTAGTTCAGATGTGCAGAAACAGATCTGGTTTATGTAGTAAGAAAATAGAATAGAAAATATGTGCTCTATAACTGAGAATAAAAATGCAAGTTTGAACTTTCTCATAAATAATTCAAAATCTTTGTGAAAAACGTTGTATTTTATTAATAAAACGTGCTGACTGCCCAGTGAAATAATGTTTAGCTATAAAATGTTTATCTGAAGTATGAAGCTGTAGGCTGCATCATGCTCTCAATGCTCACATTAAGCAGAGCAGCACTGATGATCAGTTAATTACAACTTCTAGACATCCCAGTCTGGGCTCCTCAGCCAAATTCTAAACGTTTATTAGATACATTTATCCCTGTAAAGCTGAATCCTATTTTACCTATTTATTCATTCTTTTTGACCCACACGTAGGATCATCTGACAATCCAATGTAGCCCATAGTGCCCCAACATTTAAAATCTTAAAGGCGGGACAAAATATGCCCCACCCCAGTTCTGCCCAAATTCCACCCAAATCTTAAAAATGGGACAGTTGGGAAGTATGGTAGTCCATGTAACTGCTATGGGGACCTGGGGTGCGGGAGCAGGTATATAACCTCTCAGGACTGGATTCACAACCCCAAAATGTTTTACTTACGTGCCTATTTTTCCTATTATAGCTACTACGCATGCATAGTAACTATTTTACTCTATCTATATAGCGCTTTGTCTTTAAAGACCACATGTATGCAATCTACATAACGAAATGCTATGTAGATCGCGTAAAATAGTTACTGCGCATGAGTAGTAGCTATAATCGGAAAAATAGGCATGTAAGTAAAAAAATTTGAGGTTGTGAATACAGTCCTCAATGTCTAACTCTCTTCTCTAAAACCGGGAACACGCTTATTCAGACAATGGATAAGATTGTACACTCATTAAACCTGCTACAAATGTGTAATCACAGGCAGCGTCATGCAGTAATGTCCTGCAGCAACGCCTTTGTGTGTGAGTCACAGGCGGTTTGGCGAAGATTGGAAAAGTGTGTATGGTGACAAGATTGTATCAGCAAATGCATGTCGGATGATATTCTCCTACTATAAACACGTTACTAAATAAGTATAATTATAAGAGTAAAAAAGTGTTCAGTGAAAATGATGTAAATGTAAAATGCATACCTGGATATACTGTTGGCTGGGGAAATGCAGCAATTGGTTCTATAATAGAAAAAATAAATATATTACATCTTTAATATGTGAACAATTCATCAGTTAGAAATATGAACAGTATGTAAAACGTCTACACAGACAAACACAGACACACCCACACATATTCACACACACAGACACACACACACACACACATTCACACATACAGACAGACACACACACACATACACACACACACACACACTTTCCAATTTAAATTATATAATACAGATAGATGCACAAATGTCCCACAGGATTCATTATGCTTTATTTATTATGCAATGTCGATGCACAAC